>CM051273.1:42713413-42733413 GCA_027921565.1 Artemia sinica | reverse complement strand
AGGAAGATCTACGCTATCGAAAGAAATTCATAGATTTATATAACGAGGATACTGGAATGGTAAATAAGAAAACTATTGAACTAATGAATCAACATAGAATCAAATTTTGCTGTCCAGGTACTTTGAACTCCTCTTTTAATGCAGGACAGAAGAGCCACTTGTTATAAATGTCGAAACAGATGCCAGAAAACATGCAGCTCATATGTAAGAACTGTTAAGCAGTTGCATGTAGTGAATGCGAAGCAAGATCCTGTAGGTACTTCTGTAGGCTCTGCTGTGTCCCTAATAGAAAAACATACACAACACGCAGTCAGACACACCAACACACAGAGAGAGGCAAACAACAGTCAGACACACAAAACAAAAAACTTTGAAAATACGCTTGGGATCACCAAAAAACGCTTAAAAAGACAAGCTAAACCACACGAACAGCAAGACTAAAAACATCCTAAATCATATGTTATAAACGAAAAACTTCTAAAACACACTTAGAATTAGCAACACAGCTAACACAGACAAGCTAAAAAAAAACCGCAAAAATCACAACTAGATATCCTAATCATGTTGTTCTAAAACCAACAAAAACTTCCAGAAAACGCTTGGAAAAACCATAAAGCTAATACAGACATGCTAACCACGAAACAGAAGAACTAAATAAGCTTCTTCCAAAATACTCTTTGAAACACAAAGAGGGCTAACACTGACAAGCTAAACCAAGAGAGAGCACAACTAAACATCCTAAATCTTAAAGTTTCAAACGAAAAACTTCCAAATACTCATGGAAACACCAGCAGCGCTAAAACAGACAAGGTAAACCTCGAAACATTGAAACTAAACATCCTAAATCAAACGTTTCAAACAAAAACTTAAAACACTTGGAATCACCAACAAAGCTAACACAGACAAGCTAAACCACGAAGCAGTGAAACTAAACATCCTAAATCTAACGTTTCAAACGAAAAACTTCCAAACACACTTGGAAACACCAAAAAAGCTAACGCTGACGAGCCAAACCAAGAAACAGCAAATTAAGCAACTTCTTCCAAAATTCTCTTTGAAACACCAACAAAGGTGATACGGGCAAGCTATACCGCGAAATAGCACAACTAAACATCCTAAATCATACTCTTTAAACGAAAAATTACCAAAATACACTTGGAAGCATCATTTTTTACCAAGAAAATGTCTGAAGATACCTTAGGAATAATAGTTTGCTCCAGAGGGTAACTTGTGCCAGCCATTGAGTGCCATGGTGGAGTGAACTGCCTTGGACTATCACGTTCTAGCAATGAAATAGCATGTTCCCACTGTTCAATAAAAATATATATATACTGTGATATCCAAACGCCAGAAAACGCTCAAGTGATGATGACGGGTACCAGATGTTGCCACTAGAAAGGTACATTGTGCCCTGCTGGCGTATTTTTTCTATCACAAATCATCAAAAGAAACGCTATTGGGAATTTTCTTTAAGTTTAAACGATGTAGTGTATAATTCTTTAAGTTTAAGTCTAGTTTACATGGTTCTTTTGGTGGAAAATGTCTGAAAATTGCCTTAGGAATGCTAGTTTGTGCCAGAAAGGTGTCGTTTGCCAACCATTGAGTGACACGGTGGCGTGATTTGCCTTGGACTATCACGTTCTACCAAGGAAATGGTATGTTCCCACTGTTCAAATAATAATACATATTGGGTTTCTAGTGGTAAGCCACGACTGCCACCAGATATTGGCGCAAAAATGGTGCTACATCACTTACTAGAGGGGAAGTCTCTCTGGCGACAATATTGTAATGGAATGCTCGCGCTTACCACTACTGTTCCGTAAATATAGAGTATGTTAGTACCTTTTGTACGGTATACCATGCTCCAGGGTATGGTAACGTGATTGAATGGTCAAACGGTTAAACTCTATACCAAGAATGCACCCACACTGAGTCACCACTAAAATCTCTAACTATCTCATCAGAGGGTAAACGGACCCCCTGTCTATGTAGTAAATGACGGTATGTCTCGCAACTCTTTTCCTACTGCAAATAATATAATCTCAGCCCTTCTTTAGGCTGCCGGACTCCACCTAGGCTAAAAGTCCAAGATTATGAATCAACTTACTTCAAATGTATCAAGCCAACTTACTTCGAATGAATCAGCTTTATGCCCTTTCTTTCACCCCTCGACATACGGACCAAACTTGTTATCTGAAAGTAACTTTAGCTATGATGGGTCACCCGTAACTGCGCAATTAAAACCTTGTGGTTTTAACAAACTACGCAGTTAAAGAAATGAAAAATGGCGCAGCCAATATTAAGAGATAATTTATCATTTCCACAGATGGGAAAGAGATAATTAAAGAACTCAAAAGAAAGAAACAAGGAAGACATTTATCTGAAGAAAAAACCCAGGACCAAAGGTTCCAACATCGAGGTATTGAAACGTCAGAAAACACTTAAGTGATAGTGACGGTTTAAAAATAACCCTTTCTCACATATATAATATTGATTTTCAGTGCCCTATGAATAATGTGTTTTAATAATGTTTTTAAATTATTTATTAATAAAACTTGAATGTACAATAAAAAGTTTTTTGTCTTTTAGATTCCTTGTTCAAGGATGAATTTTTAATATATTTCACTAATGCTATTTAGCGATAATCCAAGTTCATACTTTTTAAGAAGAGCAGCCGGCCCTTGCTAAGAACAAACTGGATTCATATATCCCAGCCCTATCCTTCACAACTTGAAGTAATATCAGAAGTGTAGTGCCCAAGGAGTAGTAGTAATCTAGGTCCCAATGAAGCATTAGAAAAAGGGACTAGAAAAGAGGTACGAATTGCCCAAGATGGGATCACCTCTGCCTCTAAGCCAAGTGCTTTGCCTCTTGTCATAACACCAACACGTCACTCCTCCCATCCATATGAACCATGCACTCCTAAGCAAACGTGCCCATTTTATAATGCAGTAATAAACCCGATTTGCACAACCAGCACTCCAGACTAGCCTTGAACACCGGTCTGAAACTCCTATCATCAGAGCTCATCAAACAAGCCACGAGAGAATTGTAAAACCCATCAAAAAGATGAATTTATGAGTGATTTAGACCAAACTTCGACCACCTCTCTATAGACAGCTTAATCGAGAAGAAGCAATATGTACTATTACCTTCTTAGCCCGAATGTGCTTTCCCTTTGCAAGTGTTAATGCTACCTCATGTGCTTTGCTTTGCTTATTGTGTGTTTTATATTATAGGTGCTTGGGTCATAATAAAAGATTGAAATCAACTGCTAAAGCTACTAAATTTGTTTTCATATAATTGATTCCAACTTCACCATGAGTTGAAGTAATATCTATTTTTCTCTCCTCCTCCTCACTCTCCTCCCTCTCTTCTCGATTTTTCTTTTTGCATGGTTATTAAGAGCTTTTTAGTTTGTAGTTTCTAGGTGCTTTTCTAATCGACAGTTTGTATTTATTGGCTATTTATTTTTCAGTTTGTCTTTATTCGTTGTAGACTATACTGTATTATGAAATTATTCGCTGTATTATGAAACTATTCAAATATTCTGGGAAGTGAGCGAGGTGAGATGAATATTGCAAAACATGCAGGGAACATACAAACTGCATTAGGAAAAAAACTAAATTTTTTTACTCTAGAAATATATTTTATTTCGCATATTATAGTATTTTTATTCCAGAAATCAAGATGATTTTACAATTATTATCATATATTTTTTTCAAACTGAAAGGGAACTGAAATAAGAAGTAAAAACTATGAAACAGAATCAAAGAATAGAACTTATGTTAAGTTGCAATAATGATTCATTACTAATTAGTATTTCTTATCCACGAATAGAACATTTGATTTTAGTAGAGTTTTGAAGATTAGCTTTAGAATATTGCCTAATTTTGTTATCTTCCACTTTTTTTCAACTGTGGTTCAGCACGGTTGATTCAATGTTCTCAAGCATTATAATTTTCTAATTCTTCATTTGTCTTCTTTTTTTACCCAAAGCTGTCATGAGCTGAAAATTAACAACAGTAACGACCAAAAAGAAACCGACAAAACAAATTTCGTTTTTATATCTAATTCAAAAGGAATGCCTAAGCTGAAATTCAAAGGGTCATTATTTTTCTTTTTATTGCTTACAGTTTGATTACAGTTTTATCGCTTACAGCTTCATTGGTAGTTGTGGTGGTGGGCCTTCCCTTGTACTTTTGATTTTATTTAAATGTATAACTATGTAATGCGTATTTTTTTAATAATACGTATATACTTCACAAAATAAAAACAAAATCAAAAGTACTATCAGTGTCGCCTCAACGTGGCGGGGAAGTGACAACAGGGTGATGTTAGATATGAATTTTATACCAAGAAAATAATAATCAAAGTAAGGGTTAATTTAAAATATAATCATTCTCGAACAAAAACTTCTTTTTTCTATACTATTGCCAAATGGGTTTTCACTAGTTAACAACTTTGTACTTTTATTTATATCTGACACCACTCTGGCTAAGCACACTGAATCTCTTTATTATTGAATCGTCTGCCTAGTTTGTCCAAAGTACTTTAAAGGTAATATACAGTAGCAAAAGTTCTATACTCCATTGAAGATTATTTAGTTGTCGGTAAAAATGAAATGCTCGATTATTTAGTTGTCGGTAAATTTTAGCCCATTTTCTCATATCACCCCAACAAAACCCAGGTAGCACTAGTGGGGCCAAGGAAGGGTCTTTCCCTGCTCTTGTGCAAAAATTGTTTTGCACGCGCATCACATACTTTTTCAAACACAATAATAATACCCAAGAACAGAGCTATAAGATACCTCTTGGTCAGGTTGCAACCGACCCAAGCGCCATAAATATTCTCTAGGACGCAGTTCTCCACTGACAGTTTGCAAAAAACCACAAATGAAATGCTGGATTATTTAGTTGTCGGTAAATTTTAGCCCATTTTCTCATATCACCCCAACAAAACCCAGGTAGCACTAGTGGGCCAAGAAAGGGTCTTTCCTGCTCTGTGCAAAAATTGTTTGCACGCATCACATACTTTTTCAAACAAATAATAATACCCAAGAACAGAGCAATAAGATACCTCTTGGTCAGGTTGCAACCGACCCAAGCGCCATAAATATTTTCTAGGACGCAGTTCTCACTGACAGTTTGCAAAAAACCACAAATGAAATGCTGGATTATTTAGTTGTCGGTAAATTTTAGCCCATTTTCTCATATCACCCCAACAAAACCCAGGTAGCACTAGTGGGCCAAGAAAGGGTCTTTCCTCCTGCTCTGTGCAAAAATTATTGTTTGCACGCATCACATACTTTTTCAAACAAAATAATAATACCCAAGAACAGAGCAATAAGATACCTCTTGGTCAGGTTGCAACCGACCCAAGCGCCATAAATATTTTCTAGGACGCAGTTCCACTGACAGTTTGCAAAAAAACCACAAATGAAATGCTGGATTATTTAGTTGTCGGTAAATTTTAGCCCAATTTTCTCATATCACCCCAACAAAACCCAGGTAGCACTAGTGGGCCAAGAAAGGGTCTTTCCTGCTCTGTGCAAAAATTGTTTGCACGCATCACATACTTTTTCAAACACAAATAATAATACCCAAGAACAGAGCAATAAGATACCTCTTGGTCAGGTTGCAAAAACCGACCCAAGCGCCATAAATATTTTCTAGGACGCAGTTCTCACTGACAGTTTGCAAAAAACCACAAATGAAATGCTGGATTATTTAGTTGTCGGTAAATTTTAGCCCATTTTCTCATATCACCCCAACAAAACCCAGGTAGCACTAGTGGGCCAAGAAAGGGTCTTTCCTGCTCTGTGCAAAAATTGTTTGCACGCATCACATACTTTTTCAAACACAATAATAATACCCAGAACAGAGCAATAAGATACCTCTTGGTCAGGTTGCAACCGACCCAAGCGCCATAAATATTCTCTAGGACGCAGTTCTCCACTGACAGTTTGCAAAAAAACCACAAATGAAATGCTGGATTATTTAGTTGTCGGTAAATTTTAGCCCATTTTCTCATATCACCCCAACAAAACCCAGGTAGCACTAGTGGGCCAAGAAAGGGTCTTTCCTCTGTGCAAAAATTGTTTGCAAAGGGTTTTCAAACACAATAATAATACCCAAGAACAGAGCAATAAGATACCTCTTGGTCAGGTTGCAACCGACCCAAGCGCCATAAATATTGGACGCAGTTTCTCCACTGACAGTTTGCAAAAAAACCACAAATGAAATGCTGGAATTATTTAGTTGTCGGTAAATTTTAGCCATTTTCTCATATCACCCCAACAAAACCCAGGTGCACTAGTGGGCCAAGAAAGGGTGCTCTGTGCAAAAATTGTTTGCACGCATCACATACTTTTTCAAACAAAATAATAATACCCAAGAACAGAGCAATAAGATACCTCTTGGTCAGGTTGCAACCGACCCAAGCGCCATAAATATTTTCTAGGACGCAGTTCTCACTGACAGTTTGCAAAAAAAACCACAAATGAAATGCTGGATTATTTAGTTGTCGGTAAATTTTAGCCCATTTTCTCATATCACCCCAACAAAACCCAGGTAGCACTAGTGGGCCAAGGAAGGGTCTTTCCTGCTCTGTGCAAAAAATTGTTTGCACGCATCACATACTTTTTCAAACACAATAATAATACCCAAGAACAGAGCAATAAGATACCTCTTGGTCAGGTTGCAACCGACCCAAGCGCCATAAATATTCTCTAGGATGCAGTTCTCCACTGACAGTTTGCAAAAAAAACCACAAATGAAATGCTGGATTATTTAGTTGTCGGTAAATTTTAGCCCCATTTTCTCATATCACCCCAACAAAACCCAGGTAGCACTAGTGGGCCAAGAAAGGGTCTTTCCTGCTCTGTGCAAAAATTGTTTGCACGCATCACATACTTTTTCAAACACAATAATAATACCCAAGAACAGAGCAATAAGATACCTCTTGGTCAGGTTGCAACCGACCCAAGCGCCATAAATATTCTCTAGGACGCAGTTCTCCACTGACAGTTTGCAAAAAACCACAAATGAAATGCTGGATTATTTAGTTGTCGGTAAATTTTAGCCCATTTTCTCATATCACCCCAACAAAACCCAGGTAGCACTAGTGGGCCAAGAAAGGGTCTTTCCTGCTCTGTGCAAAAATTGTTTGCACGCATCACATACTTTTTCAAACAAAATAATAATACCCAAGAACAGAGCAATAAGATACCTCTTGGTCAGGTTGCAACCGACCCAAGCGCCATAAATATTTTCTAGGACGCAGTTCTCACTGACAGTTTGCAAAAAACCACAAATGAAATGCTGGATTATTTAGTTGTCGGTAAATTTTAGCCCATTTTCTCATATCACCCCAACAAAACCCAGGTAGCACTAGTGGTAGCTCGATTATTAGGTAGCGCGTAATGCCCAATAGCATTATTTTATCGTATCAAAAAATTATAAGGAAACTGACCTTATTCATTTTCATGAACTTGCTGCTGTTCGAGAAAGGGAAGAGCAACTAGCTGCTTTGCATTGAAAGATGTCAAATTTGAAGCAAAATTCGAAACAAAATTTGGCTTGTCAGGAGTGTCAAAATGTTGATGTTTGGCCAAGAAATGGCCTTTCAAATGAAGTTTCAAAAGTATTCTACTTTCGATAAGGGCAAGTCCACCTTTTTTATACTTTAAAACAGCTTTGTCACGAAGTTGATTATATTGCGCCCAATTTTGTTTGGCATCGATGGTATATGAACCGTCTTCTGAGCTTATACGATCACTGTTTCCATTTGGTCACCCTTGGGGAAGAAATTAAAGAAACAAAGTAACATGCATTCGAGATCTTTCTTGTGGTAAAAATGTAAAATTCCGTATTATGGTGTATAGGGACTTGAAACTTATAAAGTAGGGTTATCAAATATGCTGAATATGATGGTGTAATTTTCCTCGCAAGTTCCCTTTGCAGTGAGTGATTTTTGAATAATATTATTTTTTTTTTGCTTCACGGAAGAGTTTTGTATATAGTTTTTGTAAGTTTTATAATTAGTTAGGTCAATAACGCTACTGGTTTTGCAAGCTAACTTATATAGGTTATTTTTACAATATGAAGAGATTATCAGGCTATTGGACATCCAGGGGTGTATATAGGTAGTTTTTCGGTTTGATTTACAGACTGGAAAGGTTGAACTGATAAGATCACTCAGTCCCTGTGTAAAACCATTTGTGGCTGAATTAACATCCTGACAATCCAAAACCTTTGACCAGTCAAATTATTTCAGACGATCCGTGAACCGGTTCATATTCACAATATTATATATCCTATTAGACGTAGGGATATTAGTTCTAGGGTGTTTAATAGTTGGTTGGAAGGGTAGGGAGAGATAGATTAGAAAGTGGTCTGACAGGTCATAGAATATTATTTTGGAGGACAGGTAGTTTCCCAAGGAAGTGGCTACAAAAATGTTATCAATTACAGTAGTGGTAGACCTCATAGGATCAACTCTAGTAGGAAAAAGGATTGTCGGAAGAAGACCACTTGAGGTAAATGTTTCAAAGAAGTATCACAATCATTATTACTGCTAACATTTAGTAAATTACAATTGAAGTCCCCAAAAACTATTGCCTTCTTTTGTGGTAAATTAATAAAACTAGAAAAGTCATCAAAAAGATTACAAAAGAAAGGTGTCGGAAATGAGGGTGGTTTATAAAACAATGAAAAAATAAAAGAATTGTCGTCAACACTTATATCAACAATTATTGAATAAATGCATCTATTATTTATAGGTTGCGAGAATAAGGATTCACAGTGTAATAGCCTGGTGAATGTAAAGAGAAATGCCAAAAGAGACTTGGTTAATTTTCTTTCAATATGAATAGCTTGAAAGCCAGGGAGGGAAAATTCATTAGTATCATCAATTTCTGAAAGCCACGTCTCCGTTATTCCAATTACGTCGAAAGGGCAGTAACGTTAATTAAAATTAAATCTTTAAAATTAGTCCACTTATCTCTTATGCTTTTGATGTTAAAGCAGATTATATTAAGTTTTGTCTCTTCCATTAGCTTTGGTTTTACATTTTTTTTACAAAATCTAGTGTCGAGATATTGACAGTTAAAACGGCTTAAGGGGCTATCAGGGCTAGCTAAGGGGTTGTTGCGCAAATTATTTTGGTCATCGTAATAGTTAAAACAACATTATTGCACAGTGATAATTTTGTGAGAAACGTAAATCGTAAATCTTGCATAGTATACATTTAAATATCCATTGTGGTCGAAGTTTCATCATTTGCTTGATTTGAATACTGAAATTCTTCTTCAGCCGACGAATTATCATTGGTGGTAATTTTGGACTGGGATGGAAAGTTTGCCGTTTTTTCTTAGATTTCTTGCCTTTGACTAGGGCAATGGCGTCGATTTGATTAGCAGTTGAGTCAACAGGCTTAACTAGCTTTGATGTGGAATCTATGTCCTTTTTGATGGAAGATAGTTGAGTTATAGCTGTTTGCAAGATGTCATCACCTAGGAGTTTGGTGATAGCTTTCTTCTTGAGAATATTTTTGGTTTCTCCTGGTTCATTACTAACCTCAATTAAGTGACTGACTGTGAGATAAGTTGCAAATCTTTGCCATTCTTGGCAAAGACCTAGGATTGGCTGGAAGAATTAATTTACCACCCCGTACCCCATGTCGCAGTCACCCGTCTAGCGGAGCGGGCTGGGAGAAAGAGTCTTTTTTTAAATCAGTTCTTATACAGCGTGAAGTGAATACAGTAAGACCTTTTTTTTATACTATGTACTCTTTTAACTTTTCAGCCTAGGTTGAGTCTAAAGAGATAGTTAGAAATCTTATCGGTAAACCTTGGCTTTTAAAAGTGGCCCTGGACCATCCGATCACGCTAGTATGAACGGAACCGTTGGAGTAACCACGGAAATCCCACTATTTTGGGGCCGACGAGGGATCTCCCCCTCCAGTAAGTGGCATAGCAACCCCTTTGCGCCACTTTTTGCCTTTAAAAGTGGTGAACCCCTTATGTTAATCCTCCAATACCAGGGGGACAACTTTTTCCTAAGTCCTAAATATAGAAAATCCTTCACAGCTCAATGAGTTGATGTCATCTTAACTTTCTACTATCAATTCTAAGGGAAAAAAAAAAAAAAACCATGTACATCTTATTTTTGTTTGTTTTCAGGCTTAGTCCTATCTTTGTTCGTTTTTTTACCATGTCAGGATTATATTTTAATAAGTAATATATTCTAAGGAGCTTCCTTTAAGCATTATTTATCCAGTTCTTTTCTTCATAATTAACTACAGCAATGAAACAATAGATCCCGCGATGCTTTCAAAAGCGTGTGTCCACTTAATGAACTTTTTGGAATAAGCAGATTCAATTAATGTTGCCACATTAAGAGTTATTTATTAACATTTAAAAATGCGTATGTTTTATCTTCTATAAAATTTGACTATAATAAATACATATCAACTTTATAATATTGCTTTCTTCGCTCCAATTTCTTTACTGTTTAAGTTCCACTGTTTTATTACTCTTTAAGCTTCAATTTCTTTGTAAATGAATGAATTATAACGTACCAAGAGGTAGTTGTAATGCTAGTAATACTATTCCTTTATCTGTGCCATAAAAACATAGTAAATAAAGCGAGACACTCAACCCAATTTGATTAGATTTAAATAATGTTGATGAATGCATCTACGGCATAGGCAAAATGCCTTTTTTTAGATTCACGAATTTTTCTATTGATTATATAGCAATTCAATAAGAGCCATCTATTTTGTCAACTGTTATCGTCTTCCAAAGAGTCAAAAAGCAATATAGTATATGTTTTTTGTAGTAGGTCAACAGTAAGTGGCTTATTGACGTCAACAATACAGCCTAAATGTATTGTAAGGTATATTCAATTATGGTTAACATTTGCAGCAATTATAATTTTGAAGTCGCACCCGTCCCCAAAACAAAGTTAATATTAACTTTGGGACTCTTATAAATACGAGTTTTTCTTTGCCAAATATATCTGATAGGTCAAGAACTCATTCAGATTCAATACTAGCTGTAAGGATACTTACTTATTCAAGTTAATGCTCTCTAAATTGTTCACATAATTGCCCTAGTTCTAAAAGTTGGTTGTCAAACAAGTACAATACATGGCCATATTCAAAGATTCAATTTCTAGTTTGTGCTTATTTTTATTCTATGAACTGTCCATTCTTTTTTGTGTAAATTAAATTAAAAAAAAGTTTTTTTCAATTGAAAATTAGGACCAGGATTAAAACTAAAATAGAACAGGAATTATTCCATGAATAAGGGGGGTGAAACTTTGCTCTTTACCTTGCTCCTCGATACCTCGCTATTTATGATAGTTGTTTTTGGTCCTTTTAAAAGAGCTTTTTATCCTAATTACATACGCTTTGGGTTCCTAGCCGAGTGGATTGGTGCGCTATATTTAGGATCCCTTGTCCGAAAGGGTGAGGGTTCGAATCCTAGTCTATCCAATTATTTGGTTTGGGACGGGGTTTAGTGTGGCGTGATTCAGTAAGCTCAGTCAGAGTTGACCAAGCTCCAAATGGGTACCTGGAGAAATCTGGGGAAGGTAAACAGGAAAGGTGTGCGAAAGCCTAGGGTGGCTGGCTTTCATCCCCCCTTGCACTTTCTGGCTGAAAGGCCTTGAGACGGAGATCAGCACCGCCGGATGGACCTTAAGGATCTAGTGCAGCATCCTTTATCTTAATTTACGTTACCCTTTGGGTTTCAGGAGTCACTCTTAAAAAGTTGGGACAAATAGTCAAACTCACTTATATATGAAATAATTTCCCGTTGTTTTCAGTTTAGGGCTGCTCCTTACTTTTTTTTTTATTAAGTTTCTGATCATTTTTCAAATAATGCCGTTAAATCTGGTTTTCTCTTCATGAAAATTCACTTCATTCACGGGAAACTTGTTCTTGAAAAGTTGTCTCATGTAAACTACCACCACCCCCCCCCCCCCCCGTAAAATTCTCTCCAGACAATTATATCCTTTCTGAAAATCCCCCCTTAAAATATTTTGGACGATTCCCCTTGAAAAATTGTCCTAATAATGCTTTCATTTGAAAAAGACTTAATTTACTTAAAAATACTTTGTTTGGTGAAGCTTTAAGCAGGGATTCTAACCTTGAGAATGTTATAACAACCCAAAGCGAACCGTAGAAACAATTATAATACATCCAAGAAAGCTGCCTAAGACCCAAGGAACCGCCCAAGGAAACCACTGATTAGACCTAAGATGGAACCGGGAGGAAAAAAAGCTTTAAGTTTGATGTCCTTCGTACTTTAAGATTAGATCAGATATAGCCCTTTGGTTCAGACATAGTCATCCACACTTTATAATGTTAAACATTAAGGAATACATTTTTTTTGGCATGAAAATGTGAAACAGAGGCAATGAGATTAAACACAATTTTACAACAGAGAGAAGCGGCTACAAAACGGTTATTGAGTTACTCTAACTTTCCCTGTCAATGGCACAAGACCTCAGTGTACTTTTGCGTTATCCCCCTCAATGAAATCCGTATAATATTATGGAAACATATGACGCAGTATTAAAACATTTTTGATTTAGGAACTTCGATAGAATGATAGAAATAAATAGCGATAAGAAAAAAATGTTTTATTTTGCTCATTAGTTAGAGTATTTAATTTTTTTATGACATTATATCATCTCAGAATGCGACAGTTCTTTACTGCTTCTCCTAGATTTTACTTTCTTAATTTCAAAATTAGTTTTATTTTACGTTAAAAAGAAATAAAATGATAATCTGGATTATGAGAATTTCTGTCTATACGCCGCCCTTATGCCAAAATACATCTTAGTAGAAAAAAAACAAAAACAACAAAAACAGAACCCTTTTAGATCTATGGGTTACTTCAGAAACATTCTGCAAAATAAAATGTATATTTTGGGGAGAGAGGGTTTTTGGTTTCCATTAAAGCTCCCGTCTTTGCCTAAGTAAAAGTATATGAAAACATCAGTAGTTAATTTTTTTGGAGATAGTTATAGATTCGTTTGCTTGGGCTAAAGAGCAATAGAAAATTTGAGAATAATTATGATTACAAATGTTCTGGTAATTGATTCTCCTTCAAAACGAACCACAAATTTTATTGTTTAAAACATACGAATAACAAAAGTCCTATTGGAAAAAAAACAAACTACCATAATTAGGTTAGAGGTTTGTAACCATGACCCTTTTCATTTACAAGACAATCCCTGTTCATTTATGTTTTGATGACCGTTGTTTATTTCATTCAAAAAATCCACTCCGTTATATTGCATTCAGACTTTTACCTTATGCTATATTTAGTTTCTTATACTATTGAAGCGATTAATTAATTAATAACATATTTTCAGGACATAGGGATTCAGAAAGATCCTAGAAGAATACTGGAAAGAATGAATGAAGAACGAAATAATGCATAATAATGGATGAAGGTTTTGAATGATTGTAGTGAAATTTTATAAGTTGCACATTTTTTTAATAATGTCCTTTGCTTAGCAAAGGACTTTAAAGAAGCTGTGGCGTTTTTTTTGGCCTTTTTTATTTTGTGTAAATCTCTATTTTTAGTTTTGACTTATTAGGTTAAGATGAACTTTCAAAACGGACAATCAAATAGGTAATTATAGGTTCAAAATAAAATATATTTTCATCTTAATAAAAGTAAATTCGTTCAATGGAATAGGTTGGTTTCATGCTTTGTAAAAGATGCCATCTATAAGGGTTATTTTCAAATATAAATACTTTTTTGGAACACATTCAGATTAGGAAACCATAGGTTGAAACCAGAGCAATTTAGTTTTCATATTTTTGCGTTTTAATTCTTGTCACATTGTGGGAATTAAAAAGAAAATATATTTTTGTATATCCCCAGTATTTAATAAAATTTACATCTGACAAAAATTTGTTGCATTCACTAGAAATAGCCTTTTATAAGGTAATGACGTTGGATGCCAAATTAAATGTTCGAAATAGGTGTTCCAAAAAAAAAAACAGAATATTTTTTTTTTGTCACGTACTTAATTTCTCTTAATATTATTCCTTTAAATTAAAATACATAGTTGTGACTTATTAGGCAAAGCAGACACAAATTTTATCGTAATATTACTACTCCAATCGATATTTTCGACTTACAAATATTCTCCGCACAATTTTCTATATTTTTGTATTAAATAAATAAATTATTTATGAAGAAAATGAACAAGCAAGGACATGCTACTTTGGATGAAATTAACTTTAGAAAACTAGTTGATAACAGCAACAATTAGCTATAAATCAGCTAAAACAGCAGTATAATGATTCGAACCTACTGTTTTTTATGTTATAAAATACCAAATTGCTAAAGATAGCTTTAAAAACAGCTGTGGCAAAGGATAAGTGAGGTTTTAGCTTCACAATTAAAAATTTATAAATGACTCGTTTTTATTTTTATAAATGATTTTTCCATTTTATTAACTCTCAGAATAACAGAGCAAAACTTCTTTAACTAAGCTAGTGCAAGAACTTCAACAATTGAAAACCATCTAAGATATTAAATGCCAAAAATGTGTTGAGAAGATTATAGTTGTAACGTTGAGAATTTGAGAATAATTACGATTACAAATGTTCTGATAATTGATTCTCCTCCAAACAAACCACGAATTTTATTGTTTAAAACCGATACGAATAAAAAAGTCTTAATGGAAAAAACAAACTAGCATAAAAAACTTAGAGGTTTGTAACTATGACCCTTTCATTTGCAGGGACAATTCCGGTTCATTTATGTTTTTTGATAACCGTTGTTTATTTCATTCAAAAAATCCACTTCGTTATATTCTATTCAGACTTTTACCTTATATTATATTAGGTTTTTTTTTACTTTATTGTAAAACAAAAATGACAAATATTTTGGTTTTAAAGAAGCTTATTACTCCACTTAAAAAACTCAGTTTTCCCCCTTTTATATAATTTAATTATTTGAAAAAACTACGTTTTTCTAAAGAGTTTTAAAGAGGCTGAGTTACAAGGTTGAACCTTAAAACGTACAGGGATTAGGAGGCAAAGTTGGGGGGCTGCCGCCCCCCAAACCCTCCGCTTTCGCAGCCTTTAAATAAAAAAAAAAAGTTTTTTAAACTGAAAATAAGGAGCGACATTAAATCTTAAAACGAAACAGAAATTATTCCCCGTATATGAAAGGGGCTGTGCCCTCCTCAACGCCTCGCTCCTTTACGCTAAGGTTTGACGTTCTCACAACTCTTTTTTTTTAAACAATAAAAACTTTCTAGCGTAAAGAGCGAGGCGTCGTGAGGAGGGCACAGCCCCTTTCATATACGGAATAATTTCTGTTCGTCAACAAATGAAACAATTGTCTTTTCCAACAAATGAAAGACAACTTTTTTTCAACTGAAAGTAAAGAGCAAGGTTCTTAAACTTAAAACTGATCAGAAGTTTTTGCCGTTACAGTCGCATTCTCAATCCTCGCTTCTTTACTCTAATTAAATAAAAAAAAAACAAGTTTTTAAACTGAAAGTAAGGAGCGACATTAAAACTTAAAACGAACAGAAATTATTCCGTATATGAAAGGGGCTGTGCCCTCCTCAACGCCCCACTGCTTCACGCTAAAGTTTGACTTTCTCCACAACTCTTTTTTTTAAACAATAAAAATTCACCTTTAGCGTAAAGAGCGAGGCGTTGAGGAGGGGACAACACTTTCATATACGGAATATTTCTGTTCGTTTTAAGTTTTTAATGTCGCTCCTTACTTTCCAGTTTAAAAAAACTTGTTTTTTTTTATTTTAATTTCTGATCGTTTTTTAGTTAATGATGCAAGCTTTTATTTGCTGGTCTCGCCTGGCATTGAATAAGTAAGCAAAATTTGCATAAAAAATTTACTTTTTCTTTTGCTAAATGGCTCTCTAAATTTGGTTCTGAACGTAATTTATACAAATTAATTTACGTAAAGCGAACTTCTATATTCGTATATGTTTTCTTCTGGCAAAAATCTACACAGTTGCAGATTTTTGCAGATAATGAGCTTGAAACCCTATTGTTATAGGGTTTCTTGATACGCTAGAATCTGGCGGTGTTTGATTTTCATTAAATTTTTTTCACTTTTTAGGGGAGTGATTTCCCCCCTCTTTAAAAAAAATCAGGTAAATTTTCTCAGGCCTCGCTAGCCCTTTGATGACGTAATACTAAACTATAATAAAATTCATATATATTTAGAAAATCAGCATTAAATACAGACCCAATTCCTTTTGAATACATGTATTGACATCAAAGCTTCCGTTTTCTAAAAGTTATCGATTCTATTGAGCCGTATCGTCTTGTTTTTTTTTTATTGTTTTTTTTTTTTTTATTACGTATATGATGGGGTTCTCCCCTTAGTCAATATACCACGCTCTTTACGTTACAAAGTTTAAACAATTTTTTTAATTCACAAACCCTGAATCACAAAGGCCGCGTTTAAAGAGAACATAGATAGCCCCATCCCTCCAGCCCCCCCCCCCCCCCCCCCCCCCCCCCCCCCCCCCCCCCCCCCCCCCCCCCCCCCCCCCCACCAGAAAAAAAAATTCTTCATGAAAATGTCTGTTATACTTCCCAATAAACAATACAATATGTAAGCATATGGTGCAAAGTCTCATAAAACTTGCAGCCCTTCCCCTGGGCAACTGTGGGGGATTAAAGTCATCGTAAAAGACATATTTATTAGATTTTCGACTATGCTGGCACAAAGGCTATCTCAACAATTTTAATTGGGTGACTTTGAGAATAACAATAGGCGTGCGCGGAGGGGGCCTAGCATGCCCTCCCCATTCTTTTTTGGGGTCACTTACAAAAGGGGCACTAGAACCTTTTAATTTCGCATTCCAATGAGCCCTCCTACGATATTTTAGAACCACTGGGTCAATACGATTCCACCCTGGGACACAAAAAAAACAAATATAAACACGCACCCGTTGATTCTTTCTTCATGGCAAAAAATGCAAAAATTCCAAATTTATTGTAGATAGGACATCTCTGAAACCTCTACAGTAGGGTTTTTCTGACTACGCTAAATATGATGTGATTGTGAATTTTCATAAGGTTCAATTACTTTTATCGGGGGTCTTTCCCCGGTTTTTTTTCGAAAACCAGCCAACAATTTTCGTCAGGCGCGTAACTTTTGATGAAGTAATTAATTAAAATTGATGAAAACCTTTTATATATTTGCAGAATCAGAATTAAATCTCGATTCTTGTGATGTGATCTATTGGTACCAAATTCCGTTTTTTTAAGAGTATTCCGGTTACCATTCGAGCCGGGTTCGATCCTTACATTCACGGGAGTTCGTTACCACGAACTGTTTGAAAAGCAAGTTATGTTAAAAATACTTCAAATTACAAAAGCCCTTTGGTGTTTCTATGACTCCATTTCCTAAAGGAACGAAGTCATAGAAAACGATAACCAAAAACTGACTAGATTAAAAGAGCAAGGGTTTGAGGAAGGTAGCCGCTCCAACTCATGATTTAAACTGGCTGCTTGTTTGCTCTTAAGCTTTAAAACCTTGGTTTTATAAATGGAATTTCTGATTGTTTTTCAAATTTTGACAAGAAATCGCTTTCCTGCTTTCTGTGTAAAATTTGGCTCAGAAATTTCCTGAATCTTACCATGAAAAATTATTCCCCCGGAAGGGGCTTGATACCACATCAAGGCACCCCCTTCCACCAAAAAATACCACTTTTCCATTATAATTGTTATTGTCCTATTCCTGCAATGAGACATAAAAAAACTATAATGTGAAACGCGTAGGGCAAACCGCGTAACTTGTAGTTAGTTCTTCTTCTTGGACTATAAGGATCATTCACTCCCCAAAGATCAAATTATTGGACTTTCTACTGTTTTAAAACAAATATACATAATGCCAAATTTTGATAGTGTCATTATCTGGGTAAAAAGAGGCGTGGAACAAATTGCTAGCTACCCTCCAATCTTTGGTATATCGCAAAGGTCCGTAATATTTGTGATTCACGATCACACATAAGCCCTCCTTCTAATTCTTCTAGGTTTGCGTTTTTGCTACAAATTGGGCATGAGGGAAGCGAAACATATAAAACCCGTATCGTCTTCAAGGAAAAAAAAGTTTTTAACAAAAAAAAACATTTTCAAGATTTAGATTAGAAAAATCTAGGCAGTTTAAAACTTCTGACACTATATAGCTCTCTAATCTCAGACAAAATAATAAAATGACAAAATAAAAAGTCAAAACAGGTGAGTAAAACAAGTATTTTGTCAGCATGTGGCAAACCATGGATGACGAAGGCAAATCAAGCTAAATATTTCTACAAGGACCTCCTCTCAAGCTGTCATCAGTGCTAACCAAAAAGAAAGAAGAAAGAAAACAACGCAAAATTTAACCTCTATCGAAGTTTACCCCGACAACGACAAAACAGACACATCAAAGTTGTCTGGATTTGACATTGGAAGAAGACACACCTCATGTATTTTATAAAAGGACTCATCCTTAATTTAAATAAAGTATTTATCGATTCAAACATTTCTTTGTAATTTTGTTTCTATATGAATGAATACTAGAGTAGGAATGACAAAAAAGGCTAAGTCAGAAACAGAGTTGAAGGTGTATAGAGTTGAAAGGAATATAAGGATAACAAACAATAGCTCCCAGAGGGGAGACTATTTAGAGGGTTTTAGAATCACACCTTTTCCAGTGTGAACATGGCCATTTAAATCCGTTGTTAAAACAATGAGTCCCACTTGATATGAAAACCAGTTCATCAAACAAAACTTTCTTATTTGAACACGAAAACCATCAAAAATTTTTTAACTAAATGGTGTTATCTACAATCTCCTTTCCAAAAAATCATAATTTATACATAAAGCAAAAAATATATTTACAAATAAAATGTCTACTTTATATTTTTGTACATCTCTACACCATTTTACCTAGAAGTAGGTATTTATAAATCCTAAGTTGAAAAAGACATCCATTTTTTACAAAAAGGGGTTTAATCTCTCACTGCCATCTTAATTCTTTATTTCAAAAGTACTTACTCTACCACTGAATTCCAGCAAACCCTTAATTATTTCAATTCGCAAATGAACTTTTGCCATTGGATTTCCATATTAGCTTATAGAACAAAAACCAGTTTTTTGACATGAATATGCCTATACGTGCCACATTTCGATAGAGAGTGTCGATTTTTGGTTTAGAATTGGCATATCATCACCTCGTTTATTAGCTTAAGAAACAAAACAAGTCTTGTGACGTCAGCTCTTAAACATGCCCTTTTCGACAAGGAATTCATTTTTGTTTACTATTGCGGCCATGCCACACAAAAACCTGTTTCAACATGCGACACAAAGCGTGCTAGATCCTGTTTTCGATAGCCGATCCGACCCCAAATTCATGTAACTTAAAGACCTTTCCCCAGGCGCGCTGCTTGGCTGTGGAGGGTCATGACATCTCCAAGGGCATATCTATTCAGCCTTTCAGCTATGCTGAACAAAACGACAAAATGGCGTAACTTTATTGCACCTTTCAGCTATGTTGAACAACAAATAAGCTATCTCCAAATATTTTCTATCGGATGCATTTTGAGATAAAAAGGGCCGTTAGAGAGGGGCGCCTAATTCATAGCCCAAAAATTTTCTTGGTCACTCAAAAAGGGGCCACTACAACTTTTTAGTTTACTGTTCGAATGAGCCCTTTCCCCGATATTCTAGGACCACATTGGGTTGATGCGCGATAACCCCATCTGGGATAAAAAACAAACAAAAAAAACCCCCCCCAAACAACAAAAAACAATATAAATAAACACGACATTCTCCCCGTGATCTTTCTTACAGCAAAAAAAGTACAAAATTCCACATTTTCAAACAGTTCGTGGTAAACCCCAACGAACTGTAAGTAAGCAGCGGACCCCGGCTCAATGGTAAACCGAAACTGTAGAAACAGAAATTTTGATCGAATACCAAACTAGATGCATCAA
>CM051273.1:42435232-42713313 GCA_027921565.1 Artemia sinica | reverse complement strand
CCACTTAATATTATCCAAACAAGGTAATGAAATCGAAGCAAGGTTTAGTGGAGATACAGAATTTCTACTATTAAAGCACATAAACTCACACTTTCCCATATTTACAGAAAGGTCAATATCACTAAGTAGAGAAGACAGCTTACGGAAATTAAACCGATATCACAAAAAAACACAGTAGGATCTAGGTATTTTAAACAAGTAGCGAGGACACATTTAAAAATATAAGCAGATAAAACACCACCCTGTCTAATGCCTTTCTAACAGCTACCGAATCAGAAATATGTGACATTCACTTAAAACGCACATAAGGATTATCATACCAATGTCGCAATATACAAATAACTGAATAATTAACTCCGGAACAGGCAAGGGAATACAAGGCCTGGGCGTGAACAACATTGTCAAAGGCCCCGGAAATGTCTACTGTGCAGCAATACAATGAACGCTTTTGAGCAAAAGCTTCCTTTAACGACCTGCTGAGCACATGATGTGCTTGGGGGCAGCCAACCCCTCTTCTAAATCATAATTGAAAAGACGAAAAATCGCACTTAGAAATTATTTCAGGCAAAAGAATGTACTCAAAAATCTACTCACGAAGCAAGATACAGTAATCGGTCTGTAATTCGAGCATGAATCCGGATCTTTACCTCGTTTAAGTATAGGCGTGACACTACCGGAAAGAAAACTATCGAGAACCAGAGATTGAGCTATAAAAATCTGAAATAATAACTGCAGGTGTTTCAACAATAATGGGCAATCATAAGCAAAGTTTCTAAAACATAGGCCATCACAATCAGTAGAATCTGATCTTTTTACTTTCTTCAGCGCGCGATACAAATTACTCATACTTATCGCAAGAACTCTATGTTGACAGAGACACTGGCAGGACCGAACTAAGTAGATTAGAAAAATGTTTTCTGAACATACTGGTTAAATACGGAAAATATGTCAATATAGTGGTGCACAAAATTCATAAGGATTAATTTAGACTGAGCTGGGGGAGTACACTTACTGCTATTGATAACTCTATTCCAGGTCATTTTACTATTTGGAGCGTCCCACGCGTTGAGTCTTGCATTACGTAAAAGGATTTGTATTCTTTCTTCGTTTTTTTTTACTGTAAACACAGCGCTGGAAGTAGGTCGATCGCAAGCGTTCCACAGTCGGAACCAAAACTTTGTGCGGTTCTTTACTCTTTTCACTTCTGGATTTATATTCCACAGGGGCTTGCGAGACCCAGAAAGCACGTGCTCAAACGGAACTGCAGCTTTTGTGGCCGACTTTAAACATTCCACAATCGGGTAATAATACGAATTTAGGTCTTCCTTTGAATCAGGGCAATTAATCAAAGTCTGGAGCCAGTGAAACGGGACTTTAATAGTTGAGAGCAGAGTGGATAAAGTAGTAGTACATATCTCAACGTTTATCCGATTCCAATTGGGCTTTTGATACCATTTCGAATGGGAACACTAAAGTGGGCTTGAACGTCGGGAGGCTCAAGTAGGCACGAAATTGGGAGATGGTCATCAAAACGATTTTGTCTTCATCAACAGACACCTCGGATTTAATTAGACCGAACTTAGACACAATAATATCGTCGAGGTTGCATTTAACTTTAACCAAGGAAACTGGCTCCAAAAAAGCAGCTTCAAATTGTTGCTAAGTCTATTGAAAATTTTCAAAAATCTGGGTATCTTCTTCTGTCACCCACCTCTTATAGAATAAAAATTTTTTATAACATTTTCGGAAAGTTTTCTTTTAGAAAGGAAATTTTTTTCTTTTTGAAACTTTTTATCCACATCGCTAAATCATTAATCCAAAATCTCTAAGTAAATTAGCTATAAAATTCCTGTAGATCTTGAAGATGCACTACCAAATGATGATGAAAATCTGTTTGAAAGTGAAAATCCATTTTTGTTACCGAAAGAAGAAGTTTTGCAAGAGAAGAGTTTTTCCACAGACGCATCTGCCAAGCGTGAATCTTATTGCCAGCCTCTGAAATTGGAGCCAAGTATTAATGTGGACGGTGGTATGTTTTTTTTCTTTTTTTTTCTTGTACATTTGTGTGTTAAGGTGGAATATTAAATTTTCAAATTCTTGGAAAAATGAGGTAGAAACTCAAACAAGCCATTGATGGATAGTCCACAAGCTAGAAGACTGAAAAACATAAATTTATCTCTAAACTATCATCCAGTATTTCGAAAAATGGGTTTTAGTCTATTGTTATCTTGCGTACACATCCATAAATGTAAATGGTATTTGTAATATTTACGGTATAGGTTTTAAACCTCTGCTACAGTCGGCCTTTTGATTGCCAATGTAGGCAAGCCTAATTTATATTGTTATTATAAAAGTTATTGTTATATAATTGTTGTTATAAAAGTTGTTGATTTTGTCATATTTGGTATTATATTTAGAATGGATTAGTTTGTTGTATTGCTCAAAGCTAACCTAAGTGCATTAGTTACAGGATTAACAGGAAGGAGAAGATGAAGAAACAAATCAAAATATAAAATGGGTGCAACGCAAACGAATAATTAGTCCAGAGTATAAGCTTATAAATTAACAAAAAAGAAAACCAATCAATAAGAAGGAAAATAATTTTCCCTTTTGTTGAAAGTGGGGAAGTGCAAGTCTCTATGACAGGGTTTTTGACAATGGGATTTCAATTGTATACTTCTGTTTCTATTTCTTTATTCTAAATTTTTATTTATAATATTATTGTTCTATTCTAATATCTCTAATTAAATTATTAATGTTCGATTCTATTTATTAATTTATTTTTATTTGGATTTAAGGGCATATTCTTCTTAGAAATGCTCAAAATTTTGTTTTCAGTCTTTAGACATCACTATGTTCCTAATTGGGCAAGCTATTGTAAATAATTGCCAAAAATTTGAACAATGATTAAACTCAATTTTTCTTAACACAAATCAGGATCTTATCTATAAATGATCAATTATAAAACAAATCTCAACAAAGCAACAAAGTATAAGGGGGGGGGGGGGGGGGGGGAGGGGTTGGTCAGAATTCTCGGTACTCACGGTTCTAATCATCCATTTTAATGATCTGCTATATTTACTGCTCCTTTACCAATGAAAAATAAGAGAAAGAATCAGGGTTTAATGCTCTTTTTCCGAGTTTTTCCCAAAAATGTTACTAGAAATTACTTTTTTAAAAATAATAATAAATGGCATCCATTGAATCTGCTTTGAATCTTTTTTTCATATTTTTCTACAGATCATTTTATTGATGCCTACTGAAGCTGCTTTGAGAGTGAGGGCTCTAGGCGGAATTTAAAAGTCTTATTAAGTGTTTTAGATAAACTTCATAAGCTTCCCACGCTCTTGCCCACACCATCATTAACGTATAAAGTATTAATGAAATTTTATGGTGTCTCAATTAGGGAATTATATGAATTATTTGTGAATCTAAAAGTTTTTAATTGAACTTTTAAACAGTCTTTAAGCGTTGTTCTTATGCGCTTATAGTGCATGAGAAATAAGAAAACAGCCATATCAATGTTTCAAGCTCTTTCTTGAAATTACTAAAAAAAATATATATATTTTCTAGATTGACTTTTACTGTTAATACAAACATAAATAACAGTCGTTATTCCTGAATGTTAATTGTTGAACACAGCAACTTAAAAGACTGTTATATTTAAAAGTTTATGCTCCTTATTCAGTTTTTGGTGAATTGTTTTTCTGCTCCCTTTCGGTTTTAGTGTTTCGATTCAAGACAACAATTTTGATAAAATTTTCTACCTTAGATTTAATTCTTTTCTTGAGCTATTTTTCGGAAATGTATTTTGACATTTTATGGTGATGCTTTTATAGTATTTTTTGTTGGAAATTTGTCTAAATATCGTTTAATACAAGGACAATTTTTCAATTGTTAGAGTAAGTTTAGATTCCTACCCAAGAAAAAGCCTTTTCACGAATTATTTAAAGTAATATAGTAGTTATGGCTTGATGAATTGACAGATAAAACATTGATTAATTGATTTAAACGAGTGTTTTTTCTTTTTTTATGTGTATGTTCTAGTAGATTTGCGCGCCATGATAAAATTTGATACTTCAAACTCATTGGGAAAAAAGATGAGATAGAAACTGAAATATATTTCCAGTGGGTGATCTTGAAGTTAGTATACTGGAATACCAAAGGTCTGCTGTTCACATGTGCGGGAGGACCCTTTTGTGCTTAAACTGGATATTTAAAGGGACAGTTCATTGGACAATTGTGTTGGTTATACTTAAACTATCTTTTAGAATTGTGAAAAGGTGTAGCGCATTGAAACTTTCAGAGCTACTACTATTGCTACTTCTGTTCTTTCAATTGAATTTATTCAAAAGAGTGTATGTATATCCAGTTTGTGAATTAGCATTGATACAAACTCTTAGGAGTTGTATCAAGCTTAGTTTTCAGGGAAAACTTAAAGGAAGTGTAAAACTAAATAAAAGGATACTATGTATGTCCATATTTTCAAAGGGCGTATGTTTTTTCGAAAACTGTTGAAATTTTTTCCAAACATATAAATAGTAAGCCAAGCTATGGCAAAGTTTGGCCGCAGTCACTAAATCACTTTTTGTCTCTTTTATTTAGCTTGTAATTTTTTTTTTAATTGTCACTAAAGTAAATTTTCTGCAAAGTCACATATTGCAGAACAGGCTGTTATTAGGAATTAGTAATGGTAATATGCCACAGGAATAAAAAAAAAAAAAATTGAAATTCTAAAGTATCATCTTTAAATGTTTTACAGATTAATTTTGCATAAGTTTTGTATTTATTTTTTTCATCGCAAGCTTTTGATTGTGCCCTTAAACCTTTTCAGGTAGACTGGGGGATCCGGGAGGTGGTGGCGATTCCTCTCCCAGCTGCTAGGCTTTGCACCCTTCAAATCAATCACATCGAACTCTTATTGTTAAGTCTCAACTTCAAGATTCTCAGTCACGTACTATCAGTTTTTTGTTGAAATTTTCCTCATTTTGCCAAATCTTAAGTCCTATTTGTTTTTTTCCGAAAATTTTTATTTTTTTTACCTTACCCCCTCCCCTTGATATTTGTGTACTTACTTCAAAGGTGACTGTCGAGATAAAGGGCGGGCTGCTGCTCCGATTTTCTAGGTTTTTAGCCATGAATGATCAGTTTACTATTTTGGAATCGGATCCATTTTCGAAGGATTTTAGACTCTTTTTCGAAAATTATGAAATTTTTTTCGTAACTCCAATCATTGTTTTATTAGATGTGGCCAACAGTTACCTCTGTTGAGTCGAATTCTATTCTGAATAATATTGGATTTTACTCAGAAATATGAGTTTATTTAAGCATGTTTTTTCTCGGTTATTGTGGGCCGGGATTTGCCTTTTATTAGGTACCTATGATATATGATGTTTTATTTCAGTAATATAATCTCGTTATTTTTGTTACCTTCCTATTTACTTCTTATAATGAATGATCAGACGAAAAAAATGAATAAAATATTAGAGTTTTACCCTTCTCATCCAACAGCCAAACTGGAGGACTCTCATGGAGGCAAAATGTAAAAAAAAAAAAAAAAAAAAAAAACAGTGACTAGGACTGGTGCAATTTCTGTGCCTCTGTTCTGAATGCCTCTGAATAGTCACTTTTTTCACTTTTTTTGAATGGAAAGGCACTAAAATCGCTTTTCTTGCGCATATCGTTTCGGCCGACTCCTGCTATGGATTCTTTTTCTTGATTTTCTTATCAGGTAAAATTATCTCTTTCTCAGTAATTATAAAAATATAATATGAACTGGTTTCTGTGAGAAATAATTAAATGACTTGTTATAATTTTTTTTTGCTTCAAATAATACAGTTTTTCAAGCATTTTTAAATAAAATAGTGACAATAAAAAATTATGACTGTGATTTTTTTTTTAAATTGTTAAATGCCTCTTGGAAACAACCAAACCAATTTTAACATAAAAATTGGGGTGTTGAGGAGAGGCAGAACTCGCTGAAAAGATTCTGAAGAAAATGTAAATGTTTAAGAGCATGCCATCTACTTGGAGTCTCTAATATGCATCCTTTGGTCCTAACTTCCTATCTCCTTTACAAAACTTGCTGTTATCAAACAGTCACTCATCCCCAAAGCTTGCCCACTCTTTCTTTGAAAGTTTCAAGGAAAGGTAAATGTTATTATACTCTGAATAAAGCTTATGAGGGTTTTTTCGTATGATTTTCACGTATTTGGTTTTAAAACTAGCATAAAATAGATAATGTCTCGGTGCATATTTGTCTCCAAACATCTGTTGTTTTTTGTGCTTTGTCTTCTCTTTTTTAGAACTTTTTTTAGGAAGTTTTCTTTTTAAGTATCTTTATAAGCCTTTTTAGGTATATTTGGCTTTTATTTACTAATACTTCAAAAAACCACTGTATTCATATAATTTTTTTTTCAAAAAAAGAAAATGCTTTAGTTCCATTGATTTTAATATAATTAATTAAAAAAAAAAACTTTCCGAAAAATAAGTTTTTCAAAGAAAAGTAAATGCCATTTTAAACTTAAGCTCAGGAGATACAAATACCTGTTTAAAATTCAAACTCAAAACGACCAGAAATTACTATTAAAGAGTAAATGAAACTCAAAACGAACAGAAATTAAATAAACAATCATAGCAAAAAACATACAACAAGTAATAATATAAATGAATAAATAGATCTTAAAGCAAGTAATGCTTAGATTGAATATGAAAGTCAAGCTTAAAACGAAAACAAATATTTTGCTATTTAAAGTATAAATGAAACTTAAAAAGAACAGAAATTAAATAACAATCAATGCGAACAAACATACAATATATTTTAATGTAAATGAATAAATAAATCTTAAAAACGAGTGAAACTTAAATTGAATATGCAAATCAAGTTTGAATCGAATAAAAATAACTACAAACAAGAGTTTGGGTATCGCCTCACTTCAGAAGCCTAAAAACCTACTGCGTCATTGGCGCTTTACTGAAAACAATTCTTTCATTAGTTAAGATTTTATGGAATAAATATCAGCATATGTATATTAAATTGACAATGCACATTTTTTTTCAGTAAAACTCATTTGAATTTTTTTTCAGTAAAGTACAAAATTATTTTCTGGCTTTTAGAAAGCATAGGGGTTTTGAACCCTACTCATATTAATTTATGCTCGTTTTGAGTTTGACTCTAATATTTATTTTAATATTTGTTCGTTTGGGTTTCATTTATTATTGATACTGATTTGGGGTAGTTGTATGCTTGGTAGATTATATGATAGTCCGGACGCCAGGTGTTGAAAGTGTGAATCATACCACGACGGAATGGGGCTGCTATGAGAATTAGCCTACCCTCCACCCCCTAAATTGACCTCGTGGATTCAAAAATACCAATGGCACTTGCTTGCGAGTGGAACACTCCGAAAACTTGATATTTTATTATATTTTGGTGTTTCATGCAAGAAAATGCATGTTCCACAAAGTTTGAGGTGCAGTTTTCCGCTCAAATAGAAATGCCTAGAAGCCATAGAATGTTTTCATAACAAACCAACACGATTAGTTAGAAAAAATGGCAGAGTTAAAAAAAATGGCAAAACTATATGAGTCTTGAACAGTCTTGGAAAGTATAAACAAAATCAAATTGAATATTAGATATATAATGATATTAATTGTTGAAAGATCCATCAGTTCAAGATTTTTTTTTTACTGTAATTTTATTTTCATTTTCAGTGCTGTAAGAACTGGAAAATAATAAATTTGTAATATACGAGTAATTCGTTTTCAGTGAAGCACCAATGACGCAGAAGGCTTTAGGTTTTTACAGTTAAAGAAGGGGGCAGTATCCAAATTTTGTTTGTAGTGAAGCTATATTTGTCTTGACTAATCTTGAAAAGAAAGTAATAAATTAAACTGAATATTTGATGCATAATGATATTAATTGCTAAAAGCTCATCAGTTCAAAATTTTACTGTAATTTTAATATTATTTTCAATATTAAGTACAAAAGAAAACATTTGTAATATAATTCGTTTTCAGTAAAGTGCCAATGACGCAGTAGGTTTTAGGCTTCTGCAGTGAGGTGATACCCAAACTCTTGTTTGTAGTTATTTTTTATTCGATTCAAACTTGATTTGCATATTCAATTTAAGTTTCACTCGTTTTAAGATTTATTTATTCATTTACATTAGAATATATTGTATGTTTGTTCGCATTGATTGTTATTTAATTTCTGTTCGTTTTAAGTTTCATTTATACTTTAATAGCAAAATATTTGTTTTCGTTTAAGCTTGATTTTCATATTCAATCTAAGCATTACTCGCTTTAATATCTATTTATTCATTTATATTATTACTTGTTGTATGTTTTTTGCTATGATTTGTTTATTTAATTTCTGTTCGTTTTGAGTTTGAATTTTAACAGGTATTTGTATCTCCTAAGCTTAAGTTTAAAATGGCCTTTACTTTTCTTTGAAAAAACTTATTTTTCGGAAAGTTTTTTTTAATTAATTTTTGTTCGTTTTTGACTGCAAAAAGTTTCAAGTTTTATGGCATGGGGGGGGTTGCTTACTGTCCGATTATTCTTGACTTTTAAAAAACGGATCTAGAACTTTCAATTTAAATCGAATGAGGCTTTTTTCAAAGTCTACGATTACCTCTTTGATAAAAACCTTATATATGAACAATAGACAGCTTGCATAACTTGTGGACAGCGATTGACAACAATGAATGGATTGGAAAAATAGCTCCAATAAGGGGGTTAAGACCATTTCACTTGCTGACACAAAGGGATCACGACTGTTTGGAATTGACCTTAATAGGTATTTTGTGTGCCAAAGCAATTCTACATCTATCTCAGAGTATGTCTTTTAACCTTATAATTGGATAATTATAATAGATTTCCTATGTGTTCTTCCCATACAAAACCCCTTCCCATAAGTTATAAACCCGCTTTAATAAGTTATGCCCCACGGCATAACTTACAGTGCCTACCCCCCGGCCCTGGTGGGCTGTGTCGACACCGGAGTTTTTTGTTAGCAGAACTTTGAACTATTTTAACAAAATGTCTATCTCAAAATTTTTTATCTGATGCATTTAGGGCGTGGAGAAAGGGGGGGAGGGGCTAGTCACCCTCCAATCTCTTTTGACTCTTAAAAAAAGTGAACAAGAACTTTCAATTTCAGTCAAATGAGACCTCTCCAAAGTTTATACGAGCATCCCTTCCATAAGAAATAATGGAAGGATTCGGAGAATCCTTAAATTACAACTCTTTGCCCTGAGGGCTGTGGGGGGAGTTGTCTTCCTCAAAGACCTAATTTGCAGAACTTAAAACTACGTTTAATAAAATGGCTGTCTCAAAATTTTGATTTGATGCGTTTGGGGAAAAAGTGGGGCGTGAGAGGGGGGCTAGTTGCCCTCAAATCCTTTCGACTATTAAAAAGGGCACTAGCCCTTTGAATTTCCAATCGAATGAGCCTTTTTTTTTTGAAGTTTCTACGACACCGCCTTCTACAAAAACCTTATATGCCCCCAGGGCATAACTTAAAACCCTTGCCCCTGAGGGTTGTGGGGGATTGTCCTCCTCAAAAATATATTTTCTATCTGGAAATCCACCTATGCTGAACGAAATGGCTATCTCAAAAATTTGATTGGATGTGTTTGGGGGAATGATGGGCGTGGGGGGGGGGGGCTAGTTGCCCTCCAATCACTTTCGAGTATTAAAAAGGACACTATCCCTTTGAATTTCCGATCGAATGAGCCTTTTTTGAAGTTTCTACGGCAACGCCTTCTATAAAAACCTTATATGCCCCAAGTAATATCTTAAAACCCTTGCCCTGAAGGTTTGTGGGGGAGTTTCCTCCTCAATAACATATTTTCTATCTGGAAATCAACTACGCTGAACAAAATGGCTATATCAAAATTTTGATTGGATGTGTTTGGTGAAATGATGGGCGTCGGGAGGGGGGGGGGTAGTTGCACTCCAATCACTTTCGACTATTAAAAAGGCACTAGCCCTTTAATTTCCATCGAATGAGCATGTTTGAAGTTTCTACGACAACGCCTTCTATAAAAACCTTATATGCCCCCGGGGCATAACTTAAAACCTTGCCCTGAGGGTTGTGGGAGAGTGTCCTCCTCAAAATATATTTTCTATCTGGAAATCAACTACGCTGAACAAATGGCTATCTCAAAATTTTGATTGGATGTGTGTTTGGGGGAATGATGGGCGTGGGGGGGGGGGGGGGGCTAGTTTTGCCCTCCAATAATTTTCGACTATTAAAAAGGGCACTAGAACTCTCGATTTCCAATCGAATGAGCCCCCTTTAAGTTTCTACGACGACCCCTTCGTATGAAGTGCTTCTGGGGAAAAATAAAAATAATAATAATAAAACATTGGAGCCGTATGGCCTTCACTATAGGCAACGCTACAGCGTTGCCTCTGATACTAAGAGTGAAGATAGTGCAATAAGACTAGGGTGCAGTCGGGTGCAAATAAGTGAAAATCTGGTGCATTATGGCTAAGACTAGGCTGCCATTAGCTTTAATGTCATAAGGATGATTTTAATAAAAACAGGGAATTGCTCATAAATATTTGTTCATTTATATCGAAACTGGACTGCAACCTGGACATTATGCAGCATGGATTTCTGACAAAGTTTCGAAAGTTAACGTTTGGTTGTTTTCGCCTGTGACTTAACCTTATTCTTTAGTCTGTGTATGGGTTTCATTTGATGGAGATTTAGGATTTGAAAGACAGGGAGGAAAAATATTAGATGTCAGGATTGTTACATTTAGCGAAATGTATATTTCGCAGATGTTATGTTGTTGGTGGAGTGAGTTCTCTATGACTTGTTTCGCTTTTTCTATGTGGCTACCAGCATAATTTATGTTTTTTGGTTTTTGATGTCTCAAAATATCTTGAAATTTCCCCAAAAAAGCTAACACATATGTGATAGTAAAAAGAGGGGTGGGAGGAAAAACTGTGTCACCTACTCTTTATATCTAAGACATTTGAAAATATAAAACAAACGAATCTTTAGAAAATTTGACTTTAAAAGAGCTTCACTATAAATTTGTTATTTGCTTTTAAGATAAATCTTCGATAGTTTTGACCACCCTTGACAAACTCATTTAATATTATGTAGCATTATTTAAAATACTATATAGAAACAAAAATATAGCAAATTATTACAAACTGATATCAGTTTTATATGTGAATAAACTGCGTTAATTGGTAAAAGTAGAAAGTTAACATAACATAGTCCATGGATAGTATATAGATATATCTAATAGATGAACCCACGTTTAAGCAGATTGATGTCTAACCTTAAGCTTAAGATTTTAAAAATAACCGAACTGCTATAAAAGCTCTTTTCGTTCAAATTCAGTGGGTGCTGTGTTTCACAAGTGATACTTAGAAAACATGGACTAAAAGTCAAAATTTAGCGTAAGTAACAATTATAAAAAACACCTCTGTTCTTTATTCAGTACCAAAGAAATAAAGAATTCGTAACATAATTAGAATAGCGTTTCATGTTCGTTGTTATAAACTAATTACCTATAGAAGAGTCATTGAAATTTAATGTATGTGGCTCTGTAAGGTAAAAAATTGTCAAAAGTGGAATAATTTTTTTGAGTAAATTTTACATTATTTTAGTTTTTCATGTGGGAGCATTCTTTGATAACGGTATCATGTGGAATCAAGTGGAATGTGGAACATCTAGCATGCCTGTGTGACAAGAATATGTCTAAAAACAGAATCAAATTTGAATTTCAACGTGAGATACCAAGTAACATTAGTGTATTTGCTGAAGATAATGTAGCAAAACATGAGGATTTTAATGGTGAAGAAAAATCTTTCAAGTGTGACGAATGTGAAAAAAACATACCGCCAAAAAAATCCAATCTATCAAGTCATCAAAGAACTCATACTGGACAAAAGCCTTTCAAATGTGATGTCTGTAAAAAATGTTTCACTTCTAGTTCCGTTTAAAAATAACACATCAAAGAACTCATACTGGAGAAAAAACCTTTCAAATGTGATATATGTGAGAAAACATTCAGCCAAAGCTCCACCCTATCTTATCATCAATATATTCATACTGGAGAAAAACGTTTCGAATGTGACGTATGTAAGAAACGTTTTACTTCAAGTTCCAATTTAAATATACATCTAAGAACTCATACTGGGGAAAAACCTTTCAAATGCAATATATATGTGAGAAAACATTCAGCCGAAGCTCCACCCTATCTTATCATCAATATATTCATACTGGAGTAAAACGTTTTGAATGTGACGTATGTAAGAAACGTTTTACTTCAAGTTCCAATTTAAATATACATCTAAGAACTCATACTGGGGAAAAACCTTTCAAATGCAATATATGTGAGAAAACATTCAGCCAAGGCTCTGCCCTATCTTATCATCAAAATATTCATACTGGAGAAAAACCTTTCCAATGTGATATATGTAATATAATGTTTTACATCAAAACATGGTTTATCTTATCATCAAAGAACTCATACTGGGGAAAAACCTTTCCAATGTGATATATGTAATAAATGTTTTACATCAAAACATTGTTTATCTTATCATCAAATACTCACACTGGAGAAAAACCCTTCGAATGTGACGTATGTAAAAAACGTTTTACTTCAAGTTCCAATTTTAAATATTCATCAAAGAACTCATACTGGAGAAAAACCTTTCAAGTGTGATTTTTGTGAGAAAACTTTCAGCCATAAATCCTCCTTATCAGATCATCGAAGAACTCATACTGGAAAAAAACCTTTCCAATGTGATATATGTAATAAATTTTTTACATCAAAACAAGGTTTATCTTATCATCTAAGAACTCATGCTGGCGAATAATTTTACAACGTGTGACAAATTATTCAGACCAAAATCTACCATATCTGATCATAAAAGAACTTACAATTGAGATAAACCTTTCCAATGTTAAATATGTTAGGAAATATTTTCCAAAAAGTCCCAGTCATCTACCCATCAAAATACTAGAGAAAAGGCTTTCGAATGTTATGAATGTAAAGAATGTTTACTTCAAAACTCTACTTTGTACAATCATCAAAGAACTATACTGGAGAAAAATCTTTCAATCGTGATTTTTACATTTTACTTTCAGTTACGATTTACGATTACCTAAATCGCATTTACGATAAGTTACGATTTCAATTACAGAGCGAATTTATACATGTAAAAAAAAAAAAAGATGGAATATGATGCATGTCAGAAACCTTTTACTTCAAGCCGTAAATTATCTTATAGTGGGAAACTCAGGTGTCTGTTATATAAGTTTATTTTGTATGTTTTTAGTGTTGATTTTGTATTTAGTTTTATTTGACTACCTGCAGTTTAATATGAAATTAACCAAAAGCATAAATATCAATCCTATGTACAAAAAAAAAGAAGATATTCCATGTTTATTGATGCACGTGTTCCCACTGAGACCATGTTTTTTTAATATATTCAAGCTAGTATATTTAATATGTTTTTGTTGTGTTAATAAGTTGAACCAAAATTTGTAGTTTTGGATGTTTTATGGAAAAAGTCGAGTTTAAATTATATTTGCTTACTATAAAACATTTGATCCAAAAGATATGAATCATCTTAGCACAATTGTTTATTTTTCATGAAATAGGGGAGAGAAAACAATTTGGCTTGCGGGTTCGGTATTTGGTGTCAGGGTGCTCGAAATAGGAAATAAACTTTTTTCCAGCAAATAAATAAATGTACTAGCATGAGTTGTTTAAAAACCTACTATATTTGGCAAAAAAACACGCTTGGGTTTTCATGCCACCCCCTCTTGTTAAAGTTAACCCGAAAAAAAAAAAAAACAAAAAATTAGTCTTTTGGTCAAGAGAAACTGCAAGCCTTTGGGTCGAGATCAGGCATGGAAATAGTTCCAAAGCTCCCAGTAGCAGAATTTGACAGAATTCCAAAAGTTGCCGACACTTTAGTAGCACAACTTGTGTTTTGACTGTTTTTATTTGAGTAAAAAGTATTCTCATATTTAAAAATTGGTTTTTTCAGACATAATCTGCCAATAAAGTTGAAAACTGCCAAGTAGCATTGCTACTTTGCTACAGCACTTTTTTCACGACGGGTCAAGACGAACATAACGTAAAAAAATCTTGAAGTTTTTTGCACCCCCTCTTCGTTCTTCTCCAAATTAAATTTTGCAGAGAAAGAACCAATAGTTTTTTTTCTAATAGGCTTAAAAGCTTAGCATAATCAAAACAGAAGGAGAAGAATATTTTTTTCACGCCCAGCAATATCCAAATAAAGATTGTTTTTTTTTACTGTGAACCACTTGAAACTTAAAACTACGTTTCCCTATGCCAGGGAGATCTCAATATATAGACAGAATTCAGTTTTGCAGTACAGGGTCCAAGAATTGATCAAAACAATTCTTAGGGATGCTTAGGTTCATTAAATATAGACCCTAAGGCTTAATTAGGACATTTAAGAAAGATTATTATTCTAATTAAACGGCCCTTAAGTTTCAGGAGTAGTTGTTAAGGAATTGGGACAAAAAGTCAAACTTTTGCCTAGAGAGCGAGGTATGGAGGATAGAGCAGCCCCTCTAATATACGTATGCTTTCTGTTCGTTTTAATTTTTTATGTTGCTCCTTACTTTCAGTTGAAATAATTTGGTTTTTTATTTAATTTCTGATCGTTTTTAAATAGTGCCAGGAAATCCGGCTCCCCTCCATGGAAAATTCGTTCATCCCACCCACGGAAAATTCCTCAATGGAAATTTTTCCCCATGAATACCACACACCCCCCTCCCAAGAAAATGTCTTTCAGAAAATTCTATTCTACCTAAAAATTTCTTGCGGACGATTCCGGGTTAAAAAAATTTTCTTAGCGCACTTTCATTAGAAAAAACTTTAATTTTTCATTGTTTTTAAAGTCGTGGCGGAAATCCCCCTCCTCCTTGAAATTTTTCTGCAAATACCCCGCCCCCTAGTAGAAAGTTTTTCTTGCAAAAAAATTCCATCTGGAGAATTTATCCCGTGGGAAACTCCCCATGGAAAATTACCCCCTTCTTACGGAAAGATACTCTTGACAACTCTAACCAATAAAAAATTTTCCCTTGGACAATTTCCCTTAGCATCTCCATATGTAAAACTGAGTTGGCAAAGAGATATTGAGACTAATAAAAAGAATTTCATATAGGAATTCTGGCAAATTCTCCCATTTAAAATTTTTCTCTTTATGGTAACTGCTGACTGGAACCACAGAAATCAAATTCTCGGCAGAAGCTGTCCCAATTAATTTAAACAACTATTGATCATAAGAGTGTATAGTGTAAAGTATTAGTGTAAAGTATTAGGGATTCTTAATAATAATTGTCAAGTTTCTGACATACATCATATTCGATCGGGGGTTATGTGGGAGGATCTTTCCATGAAGGAAGTTTCATGGGGGAAGGGGCATTGCTATGAAGGGGACGCCGGATTTCCCAGCATTATTTAAAAAAAGATCAGACATATATATATAAAAAAGAATGTTTTCAACTGAAAGTAAGGAGCAGCATCAAAACTTAAAACGACAGAAAACATTACGTATATGATTGGGTTCACCCCCTAGTCAATACCTCGCTCTTTAAGCCAAAGATTTTTCAGTACTTTCACTGGAGCTACCTTCATCTTTTATTTGTTAAGATTTGAAACCGTTGTAGATATATGTGAGAAAACATTCAGCCGCAAATCCTACTTATAAGATCATCAAGGAACTCATACTGGAAAAAAACCTTTCCAATGTGATATATGTAATAAAGGTTTTACAAAAAAAGGGTTTATCTTATCATCTAAGAACTCTTCACCTTTTTTTCATTTGAACTTTTGAACTTTTTTTCATCTTTTTTTTTATTTTATTTTTCATTTTGCTATTTTCTTTCCTCTATGAGTTTCATTTATCTAAGAACTCATACTGTGAATAACCTTACAATGTGTGAGAAACTATTTTGACCAAAATCCACCCTATCTGACCATAAAAGAACTTATAATTTAGAAAAACCTTTCCAATGTTAAATATGTTAGGAAAAATTTCCCAAAGAGTCCCAGTTATCTACCCATCAAAATACTGGAGAAAAGGCTTTCGAATGTGATGAATGTAAAGAATGTTTACTTCAAACTGTACTTTGTGCTATCATCAACGAACTATACCTCATAAAAATCTGTCAAGCGTGATTTTGGTAAGAGACATTTTACTTTCAGTTACGATTTACGATTACCTAAATCGTATTTACGATCAGTTACGATTTCAATTACAGAGAATTTATCCATGTTAAAAATAGATCGAATATGATGTATGTCAGAAATTTTTTTTACTTCAAGCTGTAATTTATCTTATAGTGGGAAACTCAATGGTTTGTTGTACAAGTTTATTTTGTATGTTCTCAGTGTTGATTTTTTTTTTTTTTTTTTTTTTTTTTTTTTTTTTTTTTTTTTTTTTTTTTTTTTTTTTTTTTGACTACCTTCTGTTTAATGTGAAATTAACCAAAAGTCTAAATATCAATCCTATGTAAAAAAAAAAAAAAAATGTTCTATGTTTATTGATGCAAGTGAACCCGCTGAGACCACGTTTATTAATATATTCAAGCTACTATATTTAATATTTCTTGTTGTGTTATAAGTACAACCAAATTGTAGTTTTTTTTTTTTTTTTTATGGAAAAAGTCGAGTTTAACTTATATTTGCTTGTTGTAAAACATTTGATCCAAAAGATAAGAAACATCTTAGCACAATTGATTATTTCTCATGAAATAGGGGAGAGAAAAAATTTTGCTTCTGGGTTTAGTGTTAGGTGTCAGTGTGCTCGTAAATAGGAAATAAAACTTTCCAGCAAAAAGTTTTTAAACGTAGAGTCATGAGTAGTTTAAAACCTACTACATTTTGCAAAAACAGGCTCGGGTTTTCATACCGCCTACTCTTATCAAAGTTAACTCGAGGAAAGAAGCAAGAACTTAGGAGTCTTTTGGTCAAGAGAAACTGCAAGTCTTTGGGTTGAGACCAGGTATGGAAATAGTTCCAAAGTGGCATGTAGCAGAATTTGACAGAATTCCAAAAGTTGCCAACACTTTAGCAGCACAACTTGTGTTTTGACTGTTTTTATTTGAGTCAAAAGTATTCTCATATTTAAAAATGGTGTATTCAGACAAAATCTGCCGACAAATTTGAAAACTGCCAAGTAGCATTGCTACTTTGCTACAGCACTTTTTTCACGACAGGTAAGACGAACATAACTTAAAAAAGCTTGAAGTTTTTTGCACCTCTCTTCTTTCTTCTCTAAATTAAATTTTGCCGTGAAAGAACCAATATTTTTTTTTTTCTAATAGGCTGAAAAGCTTAGCATAATCAAAATAGAAGGAGAAGAATATTTGTTCATGCCCAGCAATATCCAAATAAAGATTGTTTTTTTACTGTGAACCACTTGCCCCACTTGCCAGGGAGATCTTAATATACAGACTGAATTCAGTTTTGCAGTGCAGGGTCCAAGAATTAATCAAAACAATTTTTAGGGATGCATAGGTTGTCAAATATAGTTCCTAAAGATTTACTAGGATATTTAAGAAAGATTGCCGTATTATTCTAATTAAACAACCCTTAAGTTTCAGGAGTTGTTCTTAAGGAATTGGGACAAAAAGTCAAACTTTAGCCTAAAGAGCGAGGTATTGAGGATAGAGCAGCCCCCCTAATATACGTAATGCTGTCTGTTCGTTTTAAATTTTTTATGTTGCTCCTTACTTTCAGTTGAAGAAATTTGGTTTTTTATTTAATATCTGATTCTTTTTAAATAGTGCCAGGAAATCTGGCTCCCCTCCATGGAAATTTCGTTCACCTTATGGAAAACTCCTCAATGGATATTTTTTCCCACGAATAATACCCCCCCCCCACCCCAGGAAAAATTCCTCCCAGAAAATACTATTCTAGCTAAAAATTTCCTCCCGAAAATTTCTTGCGGACGATTCCGGATGAAAAGTTTTTCTTAGCATACTTTTATTTGAAAAAGAATTTAATTTTTGATTGTTTTTAAAAATCATGGCGGAAATCCCCTCCTCCTTGGGAATTTTTTCCACAAATACCCTGCCCCCTAGTAGAAAGTTTCTCTTGCAGAAAATTCCCCTGGAGAATTTATGCCGTGGAAAACGTCTCCTGTGAAAAAATCCAGCACCCTCCTTACGGAAAGATACTCTTGACAACTCTAACCCAATAAGAATTTTCCCTTGGACAATTCCCCTTACCATCTCCATATGTAAAATTGAGTTGGCAAAGAGAGAGTGAGACTAATAAAAGAAATTCATATAGGAATTCTGGCAAATTCTGCCATTTAAATTTCCCTTGGAAATTTCACTCCCTGGGAACTTCTCTCCTAATGGAAAACTGAAAATTTACCTTCCTCCCCCATACCAAAAATGTATGCATACTTCCCAATAGCACATACGACCTTTCTCTATGGGCTGTGGGGGTCTTGTTATCTCTGAAGGCATAATTTTGGGCCTTTCAACTATGCTGAACAATATGGCTATCTTAATATTTCGATCGGAGAATTTGAGAAGAAAGGAGGATTGGAGGGGCTAGTTACCCTCTAATCTGTTTGGTCACTTAGAATGGGCACTAGAACTGTTAATTTTCGTTCGAATGAGCTCTGCCCCCGTATTCTAGGACTATTGGTTTGATGCGATCACCCTTGGAGAGAACAAACAAACAAAAAACAACTAATCAATTAAATACTCATTCCTGATCGTTCATATGGCAAAAATACAAAACCTACATTTTTGCAGATGGGATCTTGAAAACTCCTACACTAACTTTTTCGATAACGCTCAATCTGATGGTGTGATTTTGATTAAGATTCGTTGATTTTTAAGAAGAGTTTCCCCCTTTTTCAATAATCGTGGAAATTTTTTTAGGCTTGTAGCCTTTGACAGGTAAACTTAATGAATCTTATATATTTGGAATCATTATAACAAGCCAATTCTTTTGATATGATGTCTATTAGTATCAGAATTCTTTTTTTTACAATTCGGTTACTATTGAACTACCTGCAGGAACACCTAATGCTCAGGTGTTCCTGGCAGTAATAACATGGCTTATCGCAGATGCTGCCAATTAAAAGTGTGATGGGTGGGGTTGTCACTCATTTACTTAGGCATGCTGAAAACGATGTTCATAAAAGGAATCACAAGAGTCCAATCAAGTAATTCTTGGTGAACAGGAGGGCCTGGCCATTTTAATTAAGAATAATTTACCGAGGCTTATCGTAATTGGCTGTTTCTGTCATTTATTTTCTCTTTGTTCGTCTTCTGCCTGTAAAAAAAAAAAAAAAAAAAAAAAAAAAAAAAAAAAAAAAAAAAAAAAAAAAAAAAAAAAAAAAAAAAAAAAAAAAAAAACTCCATCTACATCGTGCAATTTAGGCATGACATCTATAAATACATTTTGGAAAGTGACAAGAAGAGCTAAAAGATTTTCAGTATTCTATCTGTCGCCATTCCTACCTGTTGTGGAACACCAACTACTTCTGCTACTGTATCAGTTCGAACAGATTCTAAGCGTGATTTTTTCTCTGGGGTGTTTATTTTTTATTTTACCCAAGTAGCCAGTGTGGTCTTTACCTCTGTAGGTATTGTCATTGTGACTGGAGTGTATGTCACTGTCTTTAGAGATTGACGAGAAACTCTCCAAACTATAAGTGTGGCGAAAGCGATTCAAATTGCGATACTGAAGATACAGCCTAGTATAGTCTTTAGAAACAGCGTATATGAAGTTCTTAAATGCGTATACTATAAATAATACCTTAATTGTTTTGAAATTTCAAAGGTATGCCCAAAATCTGGGATGATCTGGAACGACAAATGCTATTGAGTTGCAAAAAAAAAAAACTTAAGAAGTAATACATTTTTAAAAATAATGCATCCTCAATTCAGTAGAGCATTATTTTTTACAACACTGGTGGATCCAGGGGGCGGGGGCCCCTGGACCCCCTAGATATTTTCTGGCTCCCTCTTAACCTGTTGTTTTACTCTTTTTTAATCTTTGTTTAGAATAATTTGGTCAATAACTGACACCTTTGTCACATTGCCCCCCCTCCCCAATATTTTGCTCATGTGCACCTTTGTCACATTGAGTTTTCACCTAAGATTTCGCTCTAGTTCCGTTCCTGTTTGACAAATTATTGAGAATTTGCTGTAAGTTGATAGCATGTCCCTTTCAGTAGTTCAACTAGAAACTGTTGTTGAGAGTTCAAGAATCAACATCTGAGGCACCGACACCAAGTTGTGTGAAGCAGAATTTTTTTACCCTGTATGTTTTACAGTCTGAATATTTCATTACAAAAAACTTGCATTGCGTCTTGACAAATTTGCTTGTGTGCTTTCCCTCTATAGCTTTAATGGTTGCGATTCAGGAGCTTAAAATTACTTAATTGCTTAAAATGGCATACTGCAGTGAATGAAAACCAGTAGTCATTAAGGGTACTACTTGGCAGGGGCGTCCCGGGGGGAGGGGTGCGCCGCCCCCTCCCCAACTTTGTTTGAATTGGGTAAAATTTTCGCCGAAGGCGAAAGTTATGGCAGAAATTTTGCAAAATCGGCCGAAATTTAGCAAAGGTCTTGATTTCTGCAGAAAAATTTGGCATAAATCAGGTAGCGATTCGGTAAAATTTTGCAAAATCGGCCGAAATTTAGCAAAATTCTTGATTTCCGCAGAAAATTCGGCATAAATCAGGTAGTAATTTGTTAAAAATTTACGAAGATTGCCCCCCCCCCCCATAAAATGAGCCACAGGACGCCCCTGCTACTTGGAGACGCAACATGTCGAGAAAAAATATATTGAAGATTTAGTAGTAGTAGTAGTAGAATTATTATACAATTAATGGTTCTTATCTCTCATATAGTTTTTCTGTAGGGAAAAATTTAGGGAACGCCATAAAATCAATTCTCTCTTGAAATAACTCTCCTATCCAAACCAAGTTGTTCACAATCAATCTTCTTATCCTAACAGAAGTCATATGAAGTCATGACTGATACATTACAACATCAAAAACAAGAAGAACAATAGGGAATTGTTTTCGTAAGACAGCGGGAATTTTTTGAATGAATATTTCGGCCCTTTGTCCAAGGGCCTTCCTCAGCATAAAATATAAGAGAATAAAGGCTTTTGACAATATGCGACCAACAAAAACTAAAATGATTTTTTTTTTTTTAAACAATTGGAATTTGAAAATCCTAGCCACAAAAATGTTTTTGAAGAATTCGCCCTTATTCGTAATGACCTAGGCATGAACTAGGAAGCAATTGAAATCAGACTTAAGTTTAATAATAATATTTTCTTAAATAGCGACTTAGGGGAATGTTCACTAAATGGTCTATACACAATTTAATTAAAAACGATCTTACAAAATATTTTTAAAAAAGCAGTAGACATTAATACAGAACCTGTCACAAATAGACCTTTGAGGTTATCTGCCAAAAAAGGCAAGATTAGCAACAAGAACGTGTTTTTTACTTATTCTTCTTTCATTTCAATAAATTGCATTATTTCATCTCACTTTATTTATCAGTCCTGGTTGAACTTCGCTGAAGTAATGATGCTTGACTGTTTAAAGAAAAAAATCATTTTCGATTTTATTGGTCGTATGTTGTTGCAAGTCTTTCTTTTATATATATTTAGCTTTTGCTGATGACGGCCATTGGACATAAATTGGCCAAAATGTTCATTCACGAAATTTCCACTGTCTTATGAAAAGAATTCCCTATTGTTCATATTTTTTTTTGATGTTTGTAAGGTAAGTCGTTAGTGATGCGTCTAATGGCTGTATTAAATAACTTTCAATCATGTTAGATCTCGTGTAGTTAGTCAACTTTTCCAAAAATAATTCAAGAAAGCTTTCAACAAAAGAACTTTTTTCAAAGAAGTGTAAAGAGCTAAGTTAAGCCAAAAACCAGCAGAAATAAAATCAAAATACTCCCAGCGTTAAACCGCCACAAATTACTATCAACACATAAATGAAACCCAAAGCGAACATAAATTACAATAAATAACTGGGTCAAACTCAAAACGAGCAGAAACTAAGATGAGCAGGGCTAACATCCCATGCCTTCTAAAGAACAACACATAGATTACAATTTACTGAAAACAATTTTTTATTTTAAGCTGAACGTTTCTATATCTCATAATATAAAAAAAAACTGTATATGTATCGTCAGTTAGCTTTCATTCAGTGAGGTTCCAAAATATACACAATATAATATATCGGATAAGTCTTGGCATTTATTCAATTTTAACAAAAGAAGTTGTGTCTATCCAGATCGATCGAAGGGATTTTTTTGGAAACATCTCAAAAAATTTAAGAGTATCACGTCGGAACTTTCAAAGGTATTTTGTTTATCAAATGTCTAAATCCGACCATGCTTTAGTTATCCTTGTTTGTAGTATGTTCTTATTTGTGGTATCTCAGGAATGACTAAGGGATATAGATTTAAGGATCTCGGAGATATTGAGGAAGCTGGTTAACTAATATTTTCTATACTTGAGTATATGTCACATATCGGGCCTCAGAATTTTTTAGTTTATTAGAAACTAAAGATTTTGTAGAATTCTAATCTATTTTTTTGAATAGTACTCCCTACGATCAGGCTAAGAAAATTTTAATATAATTTGTTGTAAAACTCTGTTCAAAATACCAATAGCAAGCCAAAGTCTTGTTTATTAAGGAGAAAACCAAAAACAGGATTTTTAAATGTTTTTTATTGACCAATACCTAAAACACTGAATTAAAAGCGAACAAAAAGTATTAAAAAAACATTCTACATAAGAAGTTTAAAAAAAAAGTAAGCAGCTATATTAAAATAAAGACGAGAAAAAATGAAATGAAATTATCATTCAAGCGTAATGTGAATGTAAATCCCTGTCAATAGATAAAAGAGACCTAAACGAACAGATATTACAATAAATAACCACGTCAATCTGAAATTCATTCAAATTACTGCAAAAAGGACCAAAGCTAACGGCCTCTGTGTCTTCTAAAGACCAGGACGTCACTTGGGCTTCACTGAAAACATTTTAAACGTTTTCACTTTTATAACCTTGATAAAGCAGAAATCGCGGAGACTTTTAGGAGCGAACATCAACATGTTTTAAATCTTTATTCCTTCATCTTTCACGTAATCTCAATTAACATTGAAATTTTTATTTAATGTATGATACGTAAAACCCACAGTTGAATCGTTTTTCAGCAGGCTAAAGTGCTAAAAATCTTTTGGTCTTATTTGGAGAAAAGGCGGTCTGAGAATGAAGATTCTAAGGCGGTGGTTCAAAGACGTTCATGCAGTAATAACTTGGCTTACCGTAAACCTGCCGATTAAAGGATAGGGTGGGGTTGTCACTAATTACCCATGTATGCTGAAAATGGTGTTCATAAGAGGAATTACAAGAGCATGGACAGTCAAATCTGTCCATGGACAAGGATGACTGTCAAGGACAGTCAAATCATGGACATGGTTGTTGAGAACAATTAACTTATTTTAAATCATAAATCAGAAGAAAATTTCCCTTTGCTAAGTTAAAACTGGCCCTTGCTGAACAGGTAGTGTCCAATAGACAACAGTTAGATATGATAGACGCGTAACATAACGTCCTCAAAGCCTATGCTAATTACTTTGCATCTCATAGTTTGAAAGTTAATTACAATCCAGACTTTCCATGATAAGCTTAAAAAATCAGAATTCTCAATCTTAGTCGATGAAAGTAGTGGCAGGACAAGACCTGAGTTCTAGTGATTAATAAATAAAAAACAAGTTTTTTTCAACTGAAACTAAGGAGCACCATTAAAATTTAAAACGAACTGAAATTATTATGTATTTGAGGGGGTTGCCCCTCCTCAAAACCTCACTCTTGATGCTAAAGTTTTTTAATACTTTTACTCTTCTGGTTCAGGAGTTGTTTTAAAGAATTGGAACAAAATTCAAACTTTAGCACAAATAGCAAGGTGGAAGGGGTAACATCCCTCATATACGTAATATTTCTGTTCGTTATTTAAGTTTTAATGTTGCTCTTTACTTTCAGTTGAAAAAAACTTGTTCTTTTTAATTTAATTTTCAGAAAATCTGGCTCGGCCTCCACAGAAAAAATCCCCCCTCTCCATGGAAATATTTTTTAGACGACAATACCGGTGAAAATATACCCTGGACAATTACCCTTAACATTTCCAAGCATAAAATTGAGTTCGCAAAGAGAAAGCAAGACACATAAAATGAATTTTGTACAGGAATTCGAGCAAATTTCCCCTGAAAAGTCCACCCCGAGGAAACTTCCTCCCAAAGGAAAATTCTCCTGTGGAAAAAAAATAGCAGAAAGTTTGTCCCCTCCCTCTACTCGAAAATATATGCACACTTCCCACTAAAAAACACTATATGTAAACAATGGGCAACTTTTTTAGAATTAAAAACCTTTCCTCAAGTTGTGGAGGGACATGCTATCTCAAATGGCATTTTTATTTGGCCTTTCAACTATACTGAACAAAATATTTATCTCAATATTTAGCTACCCGATATTTTAGGACCGCTGAGTTGGTAGGATCGCCCCTGTAAAAAAACAAATACACATGCGTGACCTTTCTTCTGGCAAAAAAATACAAAATCCCACATTTTTGAAGAGTGAAACCTCTACAGTAGGATATTTTGATACGCTGAATCTGATGATGTGATTTTTATTGTGATTCTTTAACTTTAGGTGGTTTTTTCTTTCTGTTTCCAGAATAAGACAAATTTTCTCAGGCTATTAGCCTTTGATATCAAATTAGTTTTTAAAAACTTTTCCACAAATATTTTTCAAAGAAAATTAATGAGCTCCATTAAGACAAGAATGATCAAAATAATGTCAAATAATCTTCCAAGGTAAAAAACTACCACAAATCGCTATCAATAAATAAATGAAACTCGAAATGAACAGAAATTACAATAGATAGCCGAGTCAAACTCAAAACGAGCACAAATTAAACACGAGTATGGCTGATAACCAGCATGCCTTCTCAAGACCAAAACACAATTTGTGCTTTACTGAAAAAAGACCGTGAATTGCCAGTGGGATATGTTTCGATGGGATATGTCTTAGGGAATTATAGGTTTGGAGGGAAGTTGCTGACGTCCCTCCATTCGCTTTTGAGTCTTAAAAAGGGCACTAAAACTTATGACTTCCAATAAAATAACTCCATCCTATCTAAAATTTATATAACTACCCATTCCATAAAAACTTATATGGCCTGGGCATAACTTATAACCCTTGGCCATGGGCTCTGGGGAATCGTGTCCACCCCAAAGACAATGTTAAATGATTTTTGGACTATTGGTAGCAAAATGGCTATCTCACAATTTCAATTGAATGCGTTCTGGAAAAGAGGATGTCAGGGAGGGGGGCTATTTGCTCTTCATCATGTTTGACTCTTAAAAGGGTACTAGAAACTATACATTTCAAATCAAACGAGCCTCTTCTAAAGTTCACACAACCACTCCTTTCATAAAAACCCTATCTGGCCCTGGGGCATAACTGGCAACCCTTACCCTCAGATTCTGGGGGATTCTGCCCACCCCAAAGACCTTATTGTATGATGTTTGGACTATTTTTGAACAAATGGCTATCTCAAAATTTTTATCGGATGCATTTGTGGAAAATACGAAGTAGGGGGGGGGGGACTGCCCCGATCACTTTGACGCTTAAAAATGGAACTAGAACATCTTATTTCTAATCTAATGAGCCCCCTCCGGAGTTTATACGACCACCCTTTCCATAAAAACCTTATATGCCCTCGTGGCATAACTTATTACCCTTACGCTGAAGGCTCTTTGGAGTGGGTGTCAACCTCAAAAATATAGTTTCCAGACCTTTTGACTACGCTGAACCAAATGGATATCTCAAAATTTTGATTAGATGAGCTCCCCCCCCCCTTTTTGGGAATTGATGGGCGTGGGGGGGGGGTTAATGTCCTCCAATCACTTTTGGGTATTAAAAAAGGCCTTTTCAATTTCCAATCCGATGAGTCTTTTTGAAATTTCTGCAAAAACAAATGGCTATCTCAAAATTTACATAAGATGTATTTTGGGAAAATAAGAGGTGGAGGGGGGGGGGGGTATCCACCCTCCAATCACTTTGGATCTTAAGAGAGGTACTAGAACTTCTGAAAAACAATCCAGTGAGCCCCCTCATAAGTGTATGCGATCACCGTTTCTATAAAAACCTTATATGTCCCTGGGCATAAATTTCAACCCTCGCCCCGAGGGCTATAGGGGGGGGGGTCATCCTCAAAAACATAATTTTCTGACCTTTTACCTGCGCTGAACAAGATGCTATCTCAACATTTGATTCAATGTGTTGGGTAAAATGGTAAGCTTGTGATGGGGGTTAGTTGCCCTCCCATCACTTTAGACTATTAAAATGGGCACTAGACCCTCTAATTTCCAATCGAATGAGGTATTTTTGAAGTTTCTACGACAAAAAAATGGCCATGTCAAAATTTTTATCAGTTGCATTTCGGTGCAACTTCTGATTACCCGTCTAATCAGCCCCCTCTGTAGCTTATACGATCACCTTTTCTATATAATCTTATATACCCCCAGGGTATAACTTAAAATCCTTGCCCTGAGGGCTTTGGAGGGGTTGTCATCTTCAAAAACATAATTTCCGGACCTTTCAACTACATTGAACAAAACAGCTATCTCGTAATTTTGATCGGTATTTGTTTGTCGAAATGATAGGAGTGGAAGGGGTTTTGGTTGCCCTCAAATCACTTTCGACTATTGAAAAGGGCACTAGCCCTTTCAATATCCAATCGATATAGCCCTTTTTCAAGTTTCTATGACAATTCCTTCGATACGAAGTGCCCTGTTATAAAACAAAAAATAAACAATACATTGTGCTCACATCACTCTTTACTTAAACAGCGGTATTGCGCTGCCTACGATTAAGGTAAATGTTTAAGCAAAACTTAATTAAACTTATACATTTGGAATCAGAATAATAATCAGACTCTTTTGATATATTAATAAGTTTAAAATTCCGCTTTTTTTAGCATTGGCTACTATTGAGCTGCGTCGCTCCTTACTTACAGTTCGTTACCACGAACTGTTTTATATCCGTCGTTATTTTTGCTTCGACTCTAATGAATGAATAGAAAATGTTCTTGTTCCTTCGAGGTTAAGAAACTCATTTGAAAGGTACGTATTGGGACATGTATTCCTTGCTCAAATATAATTGGCTTTTTTTTCGCACGATGACAGTGTAATGCTAGGCAAACAAGAGGGCCTGGCCAGTTTAATTAACTTACCTTGACTTTCCGTGCTTGGTTGTTTTTGTACCAACTGCTTCTGCTACTTTATCATCTCGTAGTGATTCAAAGCGTGATATTTCTCTGGGAGGGTGCTTTTTTCTGCCCAAGTCGTTAAATCTATAGGCATTGTCATAGGGACTGGAGTGTACAATTCAATAATGCTTTAGGCCCATTGCAACCTATAACAGCGGTTGCAGCAGGCTCTAATACACTTTCTTCGGATATTGGTGAAAATTTGTCTCTTCACAAGTTATACGAGTGATGGCAGTGATTCAAAAAATTGTTTCTGGAGGCATGGGCTAAAAAAAAGCTTTAAAAGAAGCGTATTTGGAGTTCATAAATATCCATGTATAAAGTAATATTAGAATTTTTTTTAAATTTCAAAGGCTTGGCCAAAATCTAGGAATAATTGTAGTAGGCAAAGCCTATACCATATTTCGCTACCAAAAGAATGAGAGAAATTGTATGTTGAAAATTGATTAGATTCATTGTTAGGAAGGTAATTGTATTGGTTAATTTAGAAAATTAACACTTACAAGATTGGAAAAAGTTTGAAATTTTCCACGCGAAATGGTAAATGTTTTTAAATTGCGAAAAACAAAAGTAGTAACAGGTTTTCAAAGGTAAGGCATCGGCAATTTATATATTCTAGTTCAGTAAATTATGTGATAAAGATTACTTTTTATCAAGATTTTTGGAGAAAAAAAAGTTATGGGAAAGGTCTAGTTACCCACTAATCTTTTTGTCACTTAAAAAGGGAGATACAAATTTTGATTTTCGATCAACTGAGACCTCTTCTGATCCTCTCGAATAACTCATTCAATATAATAAGTCATAAAAACAGAATTAAACACGCATCCACCATGTTTCTTTTGGTCATAAATGTAAATTTTCTTAGTTTTGTATTTAAGAGCTTGAAACATCTAGTTTGGTTTTGTAATATTTTGAATCTGATAACATAATCTTTTTAGGCCTCCTGGCTAAGTGGACGTTCGCTGGGTTGAGAATTCTTTGTCCAAGGGGCACGGGTTCAATCCCTGGCGTGAATAATTATTTGGTTTGGGACGAGGGTCAGTGGTGTGACGCTGTAAGCTCTGCAAGAATCGACCCAGGTCTAAATGGGTACCTGGAGAAGGTAAGCAGGAAGGGTGTGCGAGAGCACAGGATGGCTGGCCCCCAACTCCCCATTGCACTTCCTGGCTGAAGGGCCACAAAATGGAGATCAGCACCGCCGGTTTGGACCTTAAGGGTCTAGTGCCGTCATACTTACTTACTTAATATAATTTTCAGTCAGGTGTCTTGACTTTCAGGGGGACTTTTCTGTTTCTTTGATAATGAGGAAAATTGTCTGAGGTTCTTTTCTTTTGAAGCGTGACATAAACTTAATTAACCCTTTTTATTTGAGATAAAAAAATCCAATTCTTCCAATGTATTTATTTTTATAAAGGTCAGTGTTTTTTCAGTTTCGGTTACTATTGATCTGAGCCACTGTTTATTTATAAGTTCTTACTAAGAGTTGTTTAATCAACTGTCCAACATCGGAAAACATCCCTTTGAAGGGAGACTGATGGCGGGCACAGACCTTAATTTCATGGCAACCTCGTTAGGTAAAGTCCTCTACAGATAGGAAAAAAAGGAGTTGGGTTAAGACACCAGGAGATGTTTTTGGCTTAATTGAAATAGTAATAACGTTTATTTACCTTTTAATATTAGGACTTTATTTATAGACTGGATTTCTCTATTACGGGAAAATATCGGTGGGGGGCTGGGGAAATTATCCGAAGGGGAAGGGAGGTACGATGAATTTCTGCAGTGAAACTTTCTATTAAGAGGGAGATATTTGGCATGGAAGAATTTCGGCGAGGGAATTAATTTAATTACTAGTGATTGTTGAGTTCTTTTTGTTTTTCTTTTTTATTATTATGTTTATACTCCACTTGTACTACTTGTTGTCTTGTAGTTGTAGGTAATAAATGATTGATTGATTGATAAAGTGTGAAATATTTGTACGGTCTTGCCATATCCTTTTGGAGGTGGCTGCCTCCCTCTGCACCAGCATATATTTACAAATGCCAATAGTGAGTCTCCAAGATTAGATGCTTAGGCTGATTTCCCTCTAAAGGGCCATATTTTGTCAAAATATTCTAAATGCAGCAACTAGAATTAAAATACATTGGTCCAACTGGATCAAACAAATAATTGAGGTATTTAAAAAAGTGTTGTAAGCTGTAAGTACTACACACAAGTGTAAGATCTAATCAAGTTTTTTACTTTACCTTTTAATTTTTTTAACTTTACTGCAGTTGGTCAATATAAATTTAAAAATATCAATTAATTTGTCTTTAGCTCCAGTATATGTCTGATCTATATTCTTCTTTCTTGTATCTCCCATCTATTTTCTAGATTTTGTTTTGTTTTGAAGGTATATTATTCAGATTTGTGAAGGAATTCTGACTTTGTAACTCAACTGAAGAACCTTGGAAATACCCATCCTCTTTGGTGTCACTGTTGTTAAGCAAGGTAATTAGTTTTATGGGGGATTCAACCTATTTCATGATTATTTGTGTTACTTTTGTGCTTTTTTATTGTTCTTATTTTGTGCTACTATGTTGAAAAATTAGAACAATCTTAATGATTGTTCTAAGTCAGTTTGATTGTCAGACTGTTTGTCAAATAGAATAAACAAACTGTAAAACCTGTCTGTTATCAATTAAAAATAAAAATTCCAACAAACTGTTTCAAACCAATGTCTTACAAGCTGTGCTTTTTTGTGTAATTTAAATAAGATCATCTTCTCCCTAGAGCTAAAATTTTAATTGGAGGTTGAAAGATTATCCCTCTCCCTAAAAAATGGATTGGCTTTAAAAAAATAATAAAAAATTACTAATAGAATGGACGGGAATAGTAAATTCTTTTATCCCTTATTTCTTCTACCCCATTAGGCCACCTGTCCAAGGTATTGAAAAGAACAATCTGAGACTCATCATTAAAGTAGGGTATTTGTCTAGTTTGCCATGAATAACCAGAAATTTTCTGAGTAGGGGAGTCTCCAAGATATCCCTCTAGCAATATCTCTATATAGATAAGAGAATAAATTCCTCTGGGCTACTTGACTTAATTCTCCTGCTGAGTTTGCAACAGCATCAAGAGAGCAGGCACTTTTGCTCCCCAGTAAACCCAGTCTTGAACTGCCACAGGTGCATCTTCAGGTCTTATTTGCCTTGCATTGGGATTATGTAGACTATTAGACCATCTTGCTCTTGGGTGACCACAGGATCGTTTAAATCCAGCACCCCATGGGTTGAAAGCATATACAATGCAAAAGGGGGTTTCTTCTGACATTTGGAGGAGGTGTTGCACCATCTCAGTGTACATTGCACAACTTGCAGCGAGAATGGAATCTGCATTATACAGGACAGGAGGTTGGTGTTGCTGATAAAGTGGTACTTTATGAAGTCCCTTTAGGATAGAGGAATCCCAAAAATTATTCTTTTGTCATTATGATAAATTTTTATTTCTTCTGCTTTATGTTTCTATCATATATCACTAAACTGATAAATCAAAGATTTTTTGCAGGATATTTATACCTGAAATATTTCTTATAAGAAAAGTACATATATATAAATTTTACCATGAATGTGCACAAATTAGTGAATGTTAAAATTAACAGGTGAATGTCCAAAATACCTTTTTTTTTCTCTTTGGATTTAGTCAGTGTTTCCAGTCAACCTTTTTAATTTAATGCAAGGTTTGATGATGACATGTTAGGTTAACTTTGGTTAGATTTTTAACCTATTTCTTATATTTAGAACTAAGTTTAACCTAATCTAGCCTAACCTAAACTAACATAATCTAGCCTAACTTTAACTTTTACCATCATAGCTTGCTTAGGACCTGCAAAGCTAATTGAATCCAAGTAGATAAAAATGAATTTTGAACATTCACCAGTGAATCTTGACATTAACCAGGTTTTCGACACTCATGGTAGCATGTATATAACTAGCAGTAAAAAATAGTATGTTTTTTTTCTTGCTTCTCTCATTGTGTATAATTATCTCTATTTCTTCCCTTATTAGAAAATAGTATGTAGTGGCATCAGAGAAAAACATTAGAATTGTTTTTTTTGTTTTTTCTTACTTAAAACTAGTGTGTTTTTAAATATTTTAGTACGACTTTGATAATAAAAGAAAATACATAATTTCTTAGTGTGCTTTTTTTGTTGCATTGTAAAATATTGAAATGTATATTTTAAGAAGAGGTTGAAATTGCAGAAAAGATTTTAAAGAAAGCCTAAATTTTATAAGGTATGTCTAGGACCTCTGCTTGGGGTGTCTTATAGTAAAACTATAAGACACCCCATAATTCTTATGGTAAAACTTTCCTATCTCCCCTTCGTCAAAATTTAGATTATCAAAAGTTGCCCCTCCCCTAAACTCCCCAACTCTTTAATTTTAAGTCTTAAGGTACAGTAGATGCTAATTATACCCTACCCTTAATAAAACATATTCCACATTTAATGGCAAAAATTATCTATGTAAGGTGGGGTTCAATTCTGTCTTATGTAATATTAGTTTGTTTTTTATATTTTAATTACATTTTGTACCCTTTTTTATAACAAAACTTTTCTTAAATGAAGTTTCAAAAAAGTGTCATATTTGCCGCCCTGCTGCAGACGCTTTCCCTAATAATTTAAACTTTGCTTTACAATTTTCCTAGATTTGGAATTGCCTTTTTAATTTGCTAAAGAGAAGACCTGGGCTCTAAATTCAAAAATTATTTTTCTTGCATTAATGTTGAAATAGCTAAGTTAAAGGGGTAGCCACCCAAATAGCTTCCTGAGGGTTCTTCAGAAATATTAGAATTCGTAAATTTTATATCTTTTTGATTCTATAAAGGTTAAGCATATGAGGTTTTATTGCGTGTTCGTCCCAAAACTTTTGTTTTGGGACGAAACTTTTGTTCTGATATTAATGCTGCTACAACTATTGCTACTGCACAAGCTTATGGTATTAAGGTAAAGCTTTCAAGGAATAGTTAGGCGGATGATCAAGTAAATCAAAGCGAACTCTCCTATAGATTGTCAATAAGATGACAAAGCAATATCACAATAACTGCTTACATTATGAAGTTAGACCTTTCAGGGTAAGTTGTGACAGATTTTGGAACAGCAAGAAAAATTATGTGTATTCTTTTGATTCTAATTCTACAGTTGCTGTAACTAATGACACTATGGGCATTTAGTTGAAACTTTTAGGGGGATATTCAATTAAACAAAAAACTATATGTATGCAAGTTTTAAAATGGCATATAAGCAATATCATAGGCAGCGCTGCTCTATCATAGCAAATAATATCATTAATATTTTAAAGTATCTAATTTGATTCGAATTCAAAGTTCTAGTATTCTTTTTAAGAGTGGGGTTGATACAAAGCGTCAGAGCCTGGGGGTGAGGGTTCTAAGTTATGTGCTGGGGTATTTCGGCTGTCCTCTGCCAAAACCAAGTACCTACAAAAAATTTGATTTTGAGTTAAGGATGAACCTCCCCTAATCTTAACACGGCGAATCCAGTGGTAAAGTCTGAATTTTTCTATTTGCTATAGTTGCTGAGATACCACCTAGTATCTAAATGGATAAAAACGTATTTTACCGGTTTTCCTCAGCCAAAACCTAGTATGCACATACTAGAATTGTAAAACCTAGTATTTACATCCAGCAGGAAAATGGGTGGTAAAACCTAGTATCTGCGGCGAAAATCGAAAAGACGAAACCAAGCATCTGCGGATTTCGTGAAACAACAGCAAAATTTCATCATGATCATCACTTTCTTCTGTTTACTTTTTGGAAAGAATAATAACGAAGTCTGAAGAATAATGAAGGGATATTAGTAATAGTAGAGGAGAATTACATGCAAGATTTGCAGTGCAATGGCTTTCTTCAATTCAGTATTTCTTGAGATATTTCAAGATATTGAACCTGTAAAGCACATTGAACCATCGTAGCCCTCCTGTAGTAGACCAGACCTTGGTAAAAAGAATGTGCTAACTTGCATCAGCTCAAATATAGGAAGAGGAGTGTTACCAAGACTTTAGGTCTTGGGTATCTCGTGGGGTCGTGGGTAATGCAATCTCATCCCTAAGCAGTAAAAACTACTTTGTCGAGTTAATCCTACAAAACAACTGGTTTCACATTCGATCTCCAGATTCGGTTTGTTTATTTACATTTTGCGGTTTACTCAAAGATTTATTCCGTTTTTTGGTTTCAGTGGTTCGGGGTGGCTGTTGCGCTAAGCTGAAATCATCTTTTATTCCATCTGTATTGTGCTCCAGTCAGGTCTTACTCTTTTCATTAGCTGGAGAGAGCATCAAGAACCAAATTTCTGTCCGGCTGTGTGAGGCTGGAGTGCATAAGAAGACGGACGGTAGAAAGTGACCCTCAATCGGTTAAAGTCTACCGAAAAAATTAAACTAGACACTACTACCTTCTGAAGAAAGATAACAATGTGGTAGTGAAGATGGAGGTTTGCAAGAAACTGTTCATGAATACTTTGGGGTTTAAATCGGATTCTTACCTAACTGAATTGAGCAAGAAGATGAAAACTGGGCTAGTTGGCGAGCGTAAAATGGATTTCAGGGATAGGCAGAGTCCTCACAACAAGCTACCACCAGAACTAGTTTAGAATTTGAAAAATCATATCATTTCTTTTGGACCCTCTACGCCACATTACCGTCATAAAAATGCACCAAACATTAGATATCTGCCATCTTCTTTGACGGTTGATCTGATGCATCAGGACTTTGTTACTAAGAATCCAGTACCAGTTGTGTCACACGAGACTTACAGACGTCAGTTGAAAGAAATGAACATTTCGCTAAAGATACCAGCATCTGATGTTTTGTCCTGAGTGTGAAAAGTACAATCTCATGGAGAACGAAGATAGCATCAAAGAAAACAGCAGCGATGAAGGTGTTAATGGAGAATTTGAACCTTCTTCTGCTGCTGCAAATAAGACTCACGATGCTGATGTTTCCAGACGAAACTGGCAAGAACACATTGAACAGGCAAGGAAGGCTACACATGCTTATCAACGTGACGCAACCAATAGTGGAGAAAGTAGAATATGTGTATTAGCAGTTGACTTGCAAAAAGCGATTCTGTTACCCGACTTGCCAGGGAACAAAGAAGCAATATTCCTTAGTCGTCTTGTTGTCTTCAATGAAACATTCGCCCGTGTCGACCAGTATGATGCAGTGTCTGTAGGAAAGGGCCGTTCTTTTTTTGCGCTGTGGCACGAAGCTTTGAGGGGTAAGGGTGCCAAAAATATAGCGGATTCTGATTATCCACTATATTTTTGTGGATTTTGTAACCTTATATGCCCCCAGGGCATAATTTTGATTGATTATCCAATCAATAATTTTGATTGGATGTGTTTGGGGAAAAGGTGGGCGTGAGAGGGGGGTTAGTTGCCCCCCAATCACTTTTGACTATTAAAAAGGGCACTAGCCATTTCAATTTCCAATCGAATGAGCCCTTTTTGAATTTTCTACGACAACACTTTCTATAAAAACCTTATATGCCTCTAGGATATAACTTTAAACCCTTGTCTGGAGGTCTGTGGGGTTGGGGGGGGGGGGGTTGTCATCCTCAAAGACCTAATTTCCAAAACTTTCAACGACGTTGAACAAAATGGCTATCTCATAATTTTGATTGGATGTGTTTTGGGAAAAGTTGGGCGTGAGAGGGGGGTTATTTGCACTCTAATCACTTTCGACAATGAAAAAGGGCACTAGCCTTTTGAATTTCCAATCGAATGAGCCCTTTTGAAGTTTCTATGACAAAGCTGTCTATAAAAAACCTTATATGCCCCCAGGGCATAACTTACAACCCTTGCCCTGAGGGCTGTGGGGGGATTGTCCTCCTCGAAAACATAATATGTGGAAATCAACTATGCTGTACAAAATCTCAAAATACTATCTAAAAATTTTGATTGGATGTGTTTGGGGAAATGGTGGGCGTGGAAGGGGTCTTAGTTGCCTTGCAATCACTTTCGACTATTTAAAAGACATTAGCCATTACAATTTCCAATCGAATGAGCCCTTTTCAAAGTTTCTACGACAACCCTTTCGATACGCAGTGCCCTGGCCAAAACAAGAAAATAAATGATACATTGTGCCAACATCGTTCTTTACTTAGGTAGCGCTATTGCGCTGCCTATGATACTGGTAAAAATCCTTCAGATTATGCTGATTTTTTTTCACATAAAGAAAGAAAAACGAGCAAAAATGGGGTTTTTATAGGCCTAATGAAGATTTGGCCAAAATCAAAAGAGATTTTTTTTCAAAATCTCTCAGCCTCTCCACCAATGTTCCACTAATACAAATTGTTGTAAAAGTATTCCGGATCCTTTAAGCTTCGAAACAGATTCAAGGATGCTTTGGATCTCAAGTTCATTACGTTATAAGATGAGGACAGGTCTTGCTTTGGGCCTTCTACGCACGGCAACCCCACTTATTAGTTTATCAGAAAAACTACATAATTGAAGAAGAATATTTAAACACTTTATGTTTCTCCCAGTTGAGATTAGCGTCCTTTTTTATACCTAGCCAGATTTCTGCACCCCTTCGTTTAACACGGGTCATTAACACATCACCACTTTCACTTAAATCTTTTCCTTTAATTTGGAGACTACTGCGAATGTTGTTTAGAACTGGTGATAGGTCTGTTGTAAAAGTATCCCGGATCCTTTAAGCTTCCAAACAAATTAAAGGATGCTTTGGATTTCAAGTTCATTACGTTATGAGATGAGAACAGGTCTTGCTTTGGGCCTTCGACGCACGGCAACCCCACTTATTAGTTTATCAGAAAGACCGTATCATTTTGTCACATGAACACTATCAGCTGCTAGGCCAACTGTTTTTTCAAAAAGAAATTCAGCATTAGATTTGGCGTTTTGACCTGGGCGTTCGGACGGTAAACCCTGAATAATTACATTTAACTGTCTATCTTTAACTTCAAAGTCCAGTACTTTTTTCCTAGCTCATCAAAATGACCATTTCGAAGAAAAGAATCCTGCTCAAGGGACGCAATTTTACTAGCGCGTGAAGAAGAGTGGGTTTTCAGCTCCATAATCTCAGCTTTTATACAATCAAGCTTCTTTGAAAGTTGAGACTTTGAGAGGAGGATTGAGTCCAGTTTTAAATTCAGACTTTTTGAAAAGGTATCAAAGCTTGTTCCTGTCACAGCCGGCATCATTTGTCATAAGAAATAATTTCCTTGATCCGCCTTCATTAAATTAGAACTCCATTTGATACATGTCTCTCTTAGTCTTGTCTCTCTTATGTATATTAAAACTAATTTTTATTTGCAGGAGATGGTGCCAAAAACAGAAATTTGTAAGATTTCTGCTTTAACAAGGAAACTGGCTCCAAAAAAGCAGCTGAAAATTGTTGCACAGTTCATTGAAAATTTTCAAAATCTTGGTATCTTCTTCTGTCACCCCACCACTTATAGAATAAAATTTTTTATAATATTTTCGGAAACTTTTCTTTTAGAAAGGAATTTTTTTCTTTTTGAGACTTTTTACCCATCACTAAATTAATAATCCAAATTTCTAAGAAAATTAGCTATAAAGTTACTTTAGATCTTGAAGATGCACTACCAAATGATGATGAAAATCTGTTTGAAAGTACAGATCCTTTTTTGTTGCCGAAAGAAGAAGTTTTGCAAGAGAAGAGTTTTTCCACAGACGCATCTGCTAAGCCTGAATCTGATTGCCAGCCTCTGAAATTGGAGCCAAGTGTTAATGTGGACGGTGGTATGTTTTTTTCTTTTTTTTTCTTGTACATGTGTGTGTTCAGATGGAATATTAAATTCTCAAATCCTTGGAAAAATGAGGTTAGAAACTCAAATAAGCCATTAATGGATAGTCTACGAGCTAGAAGACTGGAAAACATAAATTTATCTCTAAACTATCATCCAGTATTTTGAAAATGGGGTTTAGTCTATTGTTATTTTGCATACAGATCCATAAATGTAAATGGTATTTTTAATATTTACGGCATAGGTTTTAAACCTCTGCCACAGTCTTCCATAGCTCTGCAAAATCTTATCATCAAAATACTCATACTGGGGAAAACCCTTTCAAATGCGATATATGTGAGAAAACATTCATCCAAAGCTCTGCTTTATCTTATCATCAAAATACTCATACTAGAGAAAAACCTTTCGAATGTGATTTATGTAAGAAACGTTTACTTCAAGTTCCAATTTAAATAGACATCAAAGAACTCATACAAGAAAACCTTTCAAATGCAATATATGTGAGAAAACATTCTTCCAAAGCTCTGCCCTATCTGATCATCAAAAAACTCATACTGGGAAAAAAACCTTTCAAATGCGATATATGTGAAAACACATTCAGCCGAAGCTCTGCCCTATCCTATCATCAAAATACTCATACTGGAGAAAAAACCTTTCTTAGAAGGAAAAAGAAAACAGAAAGAATACGACGAAGAGCAACCAAAATGGTTGAAGGCCTCAAAAAAATGCCTTACGAAGAACGTTTACGTCATTTGAAGCTCCCTACTCTCGCATACCGGAGTAAACTGACGAAATGATTATGGCGCGCGAAATTTTTTCCAAAAATATTCTCCCTGGTCTCCGTGCCCCCCCCCCCTCCCCCTCCGAACGCTATGACTAGAGACATTCCAAGACAATCTTCAAGAAACACTCCTCAATCTGAGAAGGAAGCCATTTCTTCAGTAAGTAACAAATTTGTGAATTCAACTCTGAAAATATAGTGCCTACTAATTTGACGGGAGCATTCAAGCAAAATCTGGACAAAGAATGACTAAAGGAGAAGTTCTTGTACAACTGGGAAGCTATTGAGTCCTCACTCAAATGTAGCAAACAGTCTATAGAAGTCATCATGGAGTATCAAAAGGATTGAAAATCATTAGATTTTCTCCTAGGTTCTTTATTATAATATAGCCATAAATTACACAATTTTATACATTTTTTCCGTTGGTGGGGAGCAGAGTTCGCATACCAACGAAAAAACAATCGACAAAAACAATACATCATCCTACTGAAAGAATCACATCTATTCTTGCCTGAATTTCTTATTAAAGAAATAACATTGACATGCCACTCCAACCTACCGCCAACACACGTTCATTCGAGACAATGCTTACTTTATAATGTCAATTATCAGGCTATAGTGGGCTGGGAGTGCAGAACGATCATATCTAAACAATCACGAAATAAAAGAAATAATGAATGCAAGAATGCACCATTCTTCATCAAAATAAGTTTTTTAATTTTTAAAGCATTGAATGAGCAACGTTCAGAGCCGCGATCTAATGGCAGTAAGTGACAACCTTACATCTATACGAACAGAAATTACAATATATAACCGAATCAAACTCAAAATGAGCAGAAATTAACATAAGTTGGGCTCAAAACCCCTATGCCTTCCCAAGGCCAGAACATAATTTGTACTTTACTGAAAAAAATATAAATGTTTTTTTTTACTTTTGTAACTTTAATAAATCAGATAATATTAACACTTTGATTACTAAGTATCAGTATATGTATATTAAACTGACAATGCATATTCATTTGTATTTTTTTCAGTAAAGTGCAAATTACGTTCTGGCCATGGGAAGGCATAGGGGTTTTTGAGCCCAACTTATATACAACCTTTTAAAAATATGTTTACTTACTTTGATAGCTTGGATACACTTACGCTATTTTGATTTGGTTAAATTTTAAGAGCAGAAGTAGCCCCGAAAGTTTGAACATAATACCCTCAGTCGTCTTGGGATACTGATGAGATGCCTTGTTGGGAATTAGCATTATACAGTGCATTTTGATTTAATCTTAAGGCAACATTTAGTTTTTAACATAATGGGCAAATGGGAGGGTCGGCGTGGGAGGGGGATTAGTTGCCCTCCAATCACTTTCGATTATTAAAAGGGCATCAGCCCTTCCTATTTTCAATCGAATGAGCCCTTTTCGAAGTTCCTACGACAACTCCTTCGATACGAAGTGCCCTGGTCTAAACACCAACAATATAAAATAATACCCATCGATCTTTACTAGAAAAATGTCAAGCCTTCCAATCACTTTCGACTATTAAAAAGGACACTAGGCCTTTCGATTTCCAAACGAATGAGCCCTTTTTGAATTTCTACAACAACGCTTTCTATAAACGCCTTATACACCCCCAGGGCATAAATTACAACCCTTACCCTAAGGACTGTTAGGATGGTTTTTCATCCTCTACGTCCTAATTTCCAGAACTTTCAACTACGTTAAACAAAATGGTTATCTCAAAATTTTGATTGGATGTGTTTGGGGAAATGGTGGCGTGAGTGGGGCGTTAGTCCCTCTCCAATCTATTTCAACTATTTAAAAAGGCACTAGCCCTTTCAATTTCCAGTCAAATGAGCCTTTTTGAAGTTTCTATGACAACGCTTTCAATAAATACCTTTTATATCCCCAGGGCATAAGTTACAAACCCTTGCCCTGTTGGCTGGGGGATGGGGCTGTCATCCTCAAAGACCTAATTTCCAGAACTTTCTACTACGTTGAACAAAATGGCTATCTGATAATTTTGACTGGATATGTTTGGAGGAATAGTGAGCGTGAGATGGGGTTTATTTACCCTCCAATCACTTTCGACTATTAAAAAGGGCAGTAGCCCTCTCAATTTCCAATTGAATGAGCCATTTTGAAGTTTTTTACGACAACTCTATCTATAAAAACCTTATATGCCCCCAGGGCATAACTTACAACCTTTGTTCTGGGGTCTCTGGGGGGTTTTTTATCCTTAAATACATAATTTCCAGAACTTTCAACTACGTTGAACAAAATTGCTATCTCTAAGCTTTGATTGAATGTTTTTGGAGAAATGGTGGGCGTGAGAGGGGGGTTAATTACCCTCCACTCACTTTTGCTCATAGACAGCGCAATAGTACTGCCTAAGTAAAGAACGATGTATCCACAATGTTTTTTTTTCTCCATACCCGGGCACTCCGTATCGAAGGAGTTGTCGTAGAGACTTTTTTACCTTAGTAAAAAATAAAATAGGTAGCACAACAATGTGAAGCATAACATGGGAAGGCGCTATCAAGCTACTATGTCTACCTTGTTTTTATTTCTGAGGTTTTTTCGAAATTTATACATGACATGAGTATTCTATAGACTACCTAGTCTACCCAAATTTTGACAAAAAAGTATTTTACTTTAATTTTGGGTGTTAATCTCCCTTTCATTCAGAATAGGGAGTTTGTTTATCTGTGTCACCCTTGTCACTAAGATGAATTGTATTGGATCTGCAGAAAATGTGGTTAGGTCCCTAAAATTGGCACACACTGTTTCTTTTATTAAATAATCTTAACATGGGTTTGGGTTTTTGCACTTGAAATCTCTGTATCTTGTGATTTCACCATAAAGTATCAAGATAAAAGTATTTGTCACCTCATAGATAAAATTAATCACATTTATAAAATCACAATTGTATATGGTTTTTATTGTGGCATTTTGGAGGGAAAGAACCATAACTATCATTTAAAACTTAGAGATGAAAAGGAATATAAAACAAATAGGAGCTGATTAAAGTATAGTGGCAGGATGCAGAGATATATTTTCATGTGAAATGCATTTTAGATGTGGTTCATATCTATACAGATGAATTTCATATGAAACTAGTGAGGATTCTTGTTTTTGTAAGGTTTCTTTATTGACTTTTCTTAGGTTCAGTTGCCTGTATGTTGTCATTATCTAATTAAAAAAAAAAAAAAAAAAAAAAAATACAATAAGGGTGCTGTGTTAGAAAACAAATTTCCCTAAAGTTGTGACCTATCTAGATCATTTTTTCACACCAGAAAATATTAGTATCTGTTTACCACACAAATGAATGAATTTTTCATTTGCAAAGTGTAAACTTTCTTGGAACTGAAGATCTGCAATGAATGGTTCTGGAAGACCAACAAAAGTCTGTTTACCACACAACTATCTTTATTGCAGTTGATCAATATGAATTTAGAAATGACAATAAATTTGTCTTTAGTGTTGGTATGTGTCTGATCTATATCCTTTTTTCTTGTATCTCCCATCTATTTTCTAGATTCTGTTCTTCTTCCTCTCTTTTGAATATATATATTCTTCAAATTTGTGAGGGGGAGCAGACTGTGTACTTTAACTGATGAAACATGGAAGCACTTCTCCTCTTTGGTGTCACTGCTGTTAAGCAAGGTAATTAGTATTATGTGGGGTTCCGTTAATTTGATGCTTATTTTTGCTACTTTTGTGCTTTTTTGCTGTTTTAAAATGAGGGGAATATAAATAATGAAGAAATATTGATTAAGTTCTGAGAGCACCTGTGTATGTCTACCGTGAAATCGTAATTGCCCTTAAATATTCAAAATTCTGAAGTTCTTGATTTGCAAGAATTTCAGAGAAATGCAAATATTAAATGCCTCAGACAAACTTTTAGATATTCATTGTGTATCTTCAAATATCAAAATTTAAATATTAAACATTAAGCTTTAAATATGTAATGATTGCAAAATGAATATGTTAACTTGTTTGGCCGAGACTGATGTTTAACTGGGATGTTTAATTTTGGTACATGGATGCCTAGAATGTTTAACTTTTTAGGATATTTAACTTTGATACAGGTTTGGGACAGCCATCTGATATTCAGAACCATTCCTATAATATTTCATGAGTATCATGAGTTGCACTAGGTGTGAAATGTCAATATTTATCAAGTAGTAAGAGGGGTCCAGGCTCAAGAATCACAATAATGGGCGTGATCCTGATAAAAACATACAATAATCCTGATAAAAATAAAATTCAATATATAAGAGGGTGCTAAAGCTAGTATTGTCAATAATACAGAATTATGGTAAGAGGATAAATACCTCTGCCTAGAGGTATTATCCTCTAATAATTTTAGAGGATAATAACTTTGAAATATATATTTTTAGAGGATAGTCAAGAATCATCAAGAGTAATCCCTCTCCCAAACTCCTGTCTTTATTTTCAAGGTGCAGTAGATACTAATTATACCCTTAATAAAGCATAATCTACTTTATGTTTATGTCATTGTATCACTAAACGGATAAACCCAAGATTTTTTCAGAATTACTGCACCTGAAATATATTATATACCTATATAGGCTATATATATGAAATAATATTATGTATACATTAAAATTATATAAATAACTAGCAGTAAAACGTAGCATGATTTGTTTTCTTACTTCTCTCACCATGTAAAATTATCTCTGTCTCTACCTTATTAGAAAATAGTATATACTGGCATCAGTGAAAAACAATAAAATTGCTTGTTTTGGTTTCCTTGATTCAAAAAATTGTATGTTTCTTAAGTGTTTTTAACACAATTTTGATAATAAAAGAAAATACATAAAATTACCAGTGTGGTTTATTTCTTATGTTCTAAACTGTCAGAATATACATTTTAAGAGAGCGGGTATTGACGAGAGGCTGACATTGCGGAAATGATTTCAAAGAAAGCATAAATATTAAACAGTATGTCTAGGACTTCTTCTTGGGGTCTCATATGCTTCTTGTGGCAACACTATCCTATCTTTCCTTTAACAGAATTTCGTTTATCAAGTGTTACCCCTCTCCCAAACTCCCCCGCTCTTTATTTTCAAATAGCAAGGTACAGTAGATAATAATAATCCCCTAATAAAGCATAATCTACATTTAATAGCGAAAATCCTCTCTGTAAGGGAGGATTGGTGGTTCAAATCCATCTTGTGTAATATTAATTTGTTTATTGTTTTAATTAACTTGTTTATTAGTTTGTTTATTGTAGTTTGTACTTTTTTCATAACTGAATTTTTTATTCAAATGAAACTAAAAATGACAGATATGTCCTCCCGCTTGTGGCTCTTTCCATAATAATTTAACCTGTGCTTCACGATTTTTTTTTATTTGGAGTTACCTTTTGCAGTTTGTTAAAAATGGGACAGGGGATCTAATTGGCCCCCTGCTTCATGCCATTTCCCTAGTACTTTAATCTGCTTTACAATTCTCCTAGATTTGGATTCGCCTTTTCAATTTGTTAAAAAGAGGAAAGGGGTTCTAAATATAAAATTGTTTTTCTTGCCACAATGTTGAAATAACTAAAATAAAGAGTCAATCACCCAAATAGCTACCTGAGGCTGTTGGAAGAATATTCCTTTCGAGTTTTGCCCTAAACCTTTATGATTCCTTGAAGGCTAAGTATATGAGGTTTTGGCACATATTTGTCTCCAAACTTTTGTTTTTGTTTGTTTTATTCATTATTGGCAAGAGTTTGTTTTTGCTTTACTTATAGTTATTTATCATATACTGTTAAATTCTGCTATGGTGAATGCAAATACAGTCTGGCAATCTTACAAGATAATTTTGTTTCTTTTCTTTTTTAAAAATTTTACTTATGAATAATTTTTTTATAATCTTTTTAGAAATTTTTCTTTTAGAAAAGAAAAATGTTTTTTTTTTAGCCTTTTTACCCATCACTATATTTTTGTTCCAAAATCTCTAAGTAAATTAGCTTTAAAATTTCTCTAGAGCTTGAAGATGCACTGCCAAATGATGATGAAAATCTGTTTGAAAGTACAGATCCTTTTTTGTTACCGAAAGAAGAAGTTTTGCAAGGGAAGAGTTTTTTCCACAGAAGCATCTGCCAAGCCTGAATCTGATTGCCAGCCTCTGAAATTGGAGCCAAGTATTAATGTGGAGGGTGGTATGTTTATTTTTTGTATTTTCTTGTACATTTGTGTATTAAGATAAAATTAAAAATTTCCAACTCCTTGGAAAGATGTGGTACCAACTCAAATATACCTTTAATGGATTTCTGCTTGCTTTTATTTTAAATCGATACTCTTTACTTTCATTTAAAATTTTCTAATGTAGGATTTTGTTGTAATTTTCAACTTATCATAAGAGTTGTTGATTTTGTCATATTTACAACTATATTTGGAATGGATTTAGTTTGTTGTATTTCTCAAAGCTAACCGAAGTGCATTAGTTATAGAATTAACAGCAAGGAGAAGATGCAGGAACAAATCAAAATAAAAAATGGCTGCAACGAAACCAAAAAATCAGAATTCCCGGGACTCGTGGTTCTAATCATCCATTTCAGGGCTCTGCTATATTTCACTGCTCCTTTAGCAATGAAAAATAACAAAAAGAATACTCATCTGGTTTCATGCTCTTTTTCCGATTTTTCCTAAAAATGTTACAAAAATTGCTGTTAAAAAAATAATAAATAATAGCATCAATTGAATCTGCTTTGAATCTCTTTCTTTTTTTTTTTTGCTTTGTATATTTTTCTAAAGATCATTTAAATGTTGCCAACTGAAGCTGCTTGGAGAGTGAGGACTCTAGATGGAATTTAAAAGTCATATTAGGGGCTTTAGATAAATTTCATAAGCTTCCCACTCTATTGCCCACACCAGCATTAGTGCATAAAGTGCTTATGAGAGATTTTATGGTGTCTTAAAGGAGAGTTATATGAAGTATATGTGCATCAAAAAGTTTTTTAAATGAACTCTTAAACAGTCGTAAGCGATATATTTCTCATGCCCCTGTAGTGCATGAGAAATAAGACAACAGCCATATCAATGTTTCATGCTCTCTTGAAACTACTAAAAAAATATTTTTCTAGATTGCCTTTTGCTGTTAATACAAACATCAATAACAGTTGTTAATCCTGAATGCGAATTCTTAGAAGGGTTTCAAGATCAATCGTACTGGATCACTATTTACAAAAACATTGCTTAGTTAAATTTACCTATACAAAGTCTCTGATCAAGGTCGTATCTAGGGGGGTTACCGGGTTCGAATCTACCTATACTCAGGCTCTGATCAAGGCCGTATCCTGGGGATTCGGGTTCCTTAGTAGGACAGATAACCCCCATGCCTTCTCAAGATCAGAACACAATTTTTTTTTTACTGAAAAAAAAAAACAACAAATGACAGTGGATTGTCAGTTTAATTGACAGATATATATATATATATATATATATATATATATATATATATATATATATATATATATATATATATATATATATATATATATATATATATATATATATATATATATATATATATATATATATATATGTATATATATATATATATATATATATATATATATATATATATATATATATATATATATATATATATATATATATATATATATATATATATATATATATATATATATATATATATATATATATATATATATATATATATATATATATATATATATATATATATATATATATATATATATATATATATATATATATATATATTTATTCCTTAAGGTTTTGGATAATTTTTTATTTATGAAAGTAAGAAAAATGAATATATTTCAAACATATTTTGTTTTCAGTAAAGTGCAAGTTATGTTCTGGTCATGGGCGTAGGGAGGGTGTGGGTGGGGGGGGGTGGGGGGGGGCAGGGGCAGCTGCCCCCTCCCCCCCCCCCCCCCCCTAGACCTTCAAATTTACATTAGATATGGCTGAAAAAGCAGATGGTTGGAAAAGCAGTTGATAAAAGACCCCCCCCCCCCCCCTAGACAATATGCTGCCTACGCCCATGGTTCTGGTCTTGAGGTTATCAGCCCTACACATGTTAATTTTTGCTCGTTCTGAGTTTGATTCGGCTATTTATTGTAATTTCTGTTCGTTTTGAATTTCATTTATTTATTGATAGTGATTTGTGGTAGTTCTACGCTTGGAAGATTATTTGACTTTATTTTTGCTCATTCTTAGCTTAATGGAGCTCTTTACTTGTCTTTGAAAAACACGTTTTGGGGAAAAAGTTTTTTTAAATTAATTTCTGTTCGTTTTTTATTGACATAGTCTTTTTCATGGAAGAAATAATATTTTATATCTTTTCATTTTTTTCTATGAGAATGCATAGTTTGGGTGGCTATTCGTATGTTGGAGAAACTTTTTATTTGTTTAAATTGTAAGAGCAGAAGTAGTAATAGTAGTATCCCCAAAAGTTTCAACTTAATACCTCCAGTCTTTCTCGATATATTGCTGAGGTGTCTTATTAGCAACCATAAACGCAATGCCTTTTGATTTATTTTTAAAGCAGCATTTAGTTTTGAAGCATAATGGACCAGTTGCATCATTGTGGGGGGTTGACATGCCTAATATCCCTAAAGACATAGTTGCAGGACCATTCTACTATGCTGAACAAAATGACTGTCAAAGTTTTGACTGAATGCGTTTGGAAAATGAATGGGCTTAAGAGAAGGGCTACTTGCCCTCCAATCTCTTTTTACTCTTAAAAAGGGCACCAAAACTTTTAATTTTGAATTCAATTAGCTCCTTTAAAAGTTTCAATGATTTATCTGGCTATTCTAGAGTGGTGCTGCCTATGATATTGCTTATATGACCTTTTAAAAACCTGCTTGCATACATTTTTTTTCCTTTAATTGAAACTCCTAAACGTTCCCTAAAGAGTTTCATCTTAATACCTTTAGCGTCATTAGTTACATTAACTGTAGTGGTAGTATTGAAAGTATACATATAGTGCCTTCTGGCTAGTTCAAAATCCCCCACAACTTAACCTTAAAGGTCTAAATTAATAACATAAGTTGACAATTTGGGGAGGTTGACATCCCCAAAGACATAATTACTGGACCTTTCAATAATGCGGAACAAAATAGTTCTCTTAAAATTTTGATTGAATGTGTTTTAGGAAATGATAAGATTGTGGGAGGAGGTGGGTTGTTCTCTTTTCACTTTTGACTCTTAAGAAGGGCACTAGATCTTCCAACTTCCAATCGAATGAGCCCCATCCGATCCGGAGTTTATTCGATTCGATCATTCGTTCCATAAGAACCTTATATGCCTTCAGGGCAAGGGTTGTAAGTTATGCCCTGGGGGCATATAAGGTATGTACAGAAAGGGTGATCGCATAAACTGCATTTTAATTTGCATTTCACTGAAAAGAAAATGACTGTGGATTGTCAGTTTAGTATAAATATAATGGTACATATTCCTTGTATGCCCGGGGCATAACTTCCCCACCCTTGCACCTTGGCTCTGAAGGGTTGTGTCCACCTTGAAGCCATTGTTATATGCTCTTTGGACTATTGTGAACTAAATGGCTATCTCACAGTTTTGATTGGATGTTTTTGGGGGAAACGGGTTGTTAGGGGGGGGGGTCTAGTTGCCCTACATTAATTGTGACTCTTAAAAGGGAACTAGAACTATACATTTCCGATCAAATGAGCTTCCCCTAAAGTTCAAACAACCAAACTTATCATAAAACGCTTATATGCCCCCGGGGTATAACTTAAAACCCGGACCCCCAGACTCTGGGGGGTTGTGTCAACCCTAAAGGCCTTGCTATGGGATCTTTGGACTGCTTATGAAAAAATGGTTATCTCGAAATTTTAGTAATATAGAACATAAAAAAAATATAAATATCAGCTATTCATCTTATTTTAGAACAAACTTGTCTTGTGTTTTTTTAAACAAAAATATCTGTTTTGCATTCACTTTCCCGTTGAAGACTCAAAAGCAATTCTAATCCTTTCAGCCTTAAATAAATTTTAATAAATAAAAAATTATTAAAACTTAAAGGAATATGTATCATTATATTAACCCTTGCCCACCCTTACCCTTGCCATAACTTACAACCCTTGCCCTGAAGGTTCTGGGGGGGGGGGTGACATCCTTAAAGACATAATATCCCGACCTTTCAATTACGTTTAACAAAATGGCTATCTCCAAATGTGTTTTGGTTAAATAGTTGGCGTGGTAGGACGGGTTAATCGCCCTCCAATCACTTTCGACTACTAAAATGGGTCCTAGCCCTTTCAATTTCCAATCGAATGAGCTATTTTTGAAGTTTCTACGACAAAAAAATGGCTATCTCAAAATTTCTGTGAGATGCATTTCAGGAAAATACTGAGGTATGTGGGGGTGGGGGGTATCCACCCTCTGATCACTTTGAATCTTTAAAAGGGCGCTAAAACTTCTGATCACCAATCCAATGAGCCCCATCCGAAGTTTATACTATCACCCTTTCTGTATATATCTTATATGCCCCCAGGGTATAAATTACGACCCTTGCCCTGAGGGCTCTGGAGGGGTTGTCATCCTCAAAGACAGAATTTCTGGACCTTTCATTTACGTTGAACCAAATGGCTATCTAAAATTGTCATTGGATGTGTTTGGGAAAATGGTGGGCATGGGACGGGGGGGGGGGTAGTTTCCCTCTAATCACTTTCAGCTGTTAAAAAGGGCACTAGCCCTCTCAATTTCCAATCGAATGAGCCTTTTTCGAAGTTTCTACGACAACAAATGGCCATCTCAAAATCTCTATCAGATGCATTTTGGGAAAACACGGGGCTTTTGCGTGTCGGGGGGGGGGGGGGGGGGGGGGGGGGGGGGGGGGGGGGGGTAAATTCACCCTCCCATCAATCTGAATCTCATGAAGGGCACTGAAGCTTCTTTTAGCCATCCAATGAGCTCCCTCCGAAGTTTATACGATCATCCTTTACTTATTAACCTTATATGCTCCCAGGGCATAACTTACAACCCTTGCCCTGAGGGCTGTAGAAGGGTTGTCATCCTCAAATACCTAATTTTCAGACCTAACAACTATTTGAACAAAATGGCTATCTCAAAATTTTTATTGGATGGGTGTGGGGAAATGATGGGTGTGGGAGGGGGGCTAGTTGCCATTCAATCACTTTCGACTATTTTTCCAATCGAATGAGGCTTTTTCGAAGTTTCTACGACAACTCCTTCGATACGAAGTGCCCTGGTCTAAACCAAAAAAAAAAAAAAAATAAATAAATGATTCATTGTGCTCACATCACTCTTTACTTAGCCAGCGCTTTTGCCCTACCTATGATGTATGTTCTCGTATTCTCGTTTATTTACTTGCCATGATAAAATTCTATATGTCATACTCGTTGGAAAATGTGGTAGAAATTGAAATATGTCTACGGTGCATGGTCTTGAAGTTGGTAGACTGAAATGTATATGTCTACCGGTCATATATGCGGAAGGACATTTTTGTGCCTAAACTAGATCTTTGAAGGAACAGTTCATACTGTAACAGTTCATTGGACAGTTATATTAACTGTCCAAGTGTTAGTGTTAGGTGTAAAACCAAATCAAAGGATAGTATGTGTGTCCAGATTTTCAAAAGGGCATATATAATTGAAAACTGTTGAAAATTTTTCTCCAACATATAAATGGTAAGTCAAACTATAGCAGGGGCCAACCGCAGTCACTAAAATCACTTTTCGTCTTTTTATTTTGGCCTTTCACTTTTTGTCACTTTTATTTTGGGCTGTCATATTTTGTAATTTTTCTTGCAGAGCAAAAAGAAAAAATTGCAACCTTTAATGATAGACTCAGAAAGTTTGCCTTTTTGCAGCATAATAAATGTTTTTTAAGATTTTGTTTTTTAAGATTATTTGCTTACTTGAAATGTGCATCGAAGAAGTGAATATAGTGGAAAATACTCTTCGTGCCGTAAAACACATAAAAATATGTTTTTAAGCCTCTTATCGACCCCAAAATTCTTCAGTCGTAAAATGGACGAAAGATACACTACTTTGTCGAAATTTTTAATTTTTTGCCATCCCTCCCCCCCCCTCTTGGAATTTTGCTTTCCAGATGCGTCAATGTTCTGTTACTGAAAATCTGAAAGCTAGTTAAGAGAGAGTTTTATAGATAAATATAGTTTTTTCATATTGTAGAATAAACTGCTTCCCTCCTTCAAAGGTGATTTTTGAGATGGGGGTTGCTGCTCCGGTTTTCTAGCTTTTTAGCCAGTTGCCCTGTGACGAAAGTGACGAACAATACGACTTGTCCTGTGACGAAAATGACGAAGTGACGAAAAATAATTAGATGGCCTATTTACGTTTTCCTGCTCAAATAATAAGTTTTTTTCAAGCATCATTAAATTCATTTTGAAGGATTTCAGGCTTTTTTCGAAATTTCTGCAAGTTTATTTTCGTAACTCCCAAACATTGTTTTATTGGATGTGGCATACAGTTACCACTCTTGAATCGGATTCTATTCTGAATAATATTGGATTTTACTCAGGAAAAGAGTTTGTTTAAGTATATTTTTACTCTCGGTTATTGTGGGCCGGGATTTGCCAGTAACCCATGATGTATGAGGTTTTACTACAGCAATATAATCTTGTTATTTTGTTACTTTCCTTTTTGCTTCTTATAGTGAATAATAAAAAAAATGAATGAAATATTAGAATTTTACCCCCCCCCCCTTATTCACGGCCAAACTGGAGGACTCTCGTGGAGGTAAAATATAAGGAAACACAGTGACGAGGACCTATGCAGTCTCTGTGACTCTGTTCTGAATGCCTGTGAATAGTTTCTTTTTGTCACTTTCTGAATGGAAAAGGTGCTTAGATCAGTATCCTTGCGCATCTTGTTGCAACCGACTCCTACTATGGATTCTTTTTCTTGCTTTTCTTATTATGTAAAAATTATCTCTGTCTCTTTAAATATTAAATATAGTATGTATTAGCATTAGTGAAAAATAATTAAATGGCCTATTTAAGTTTCCTGCTTCAAATAATAAGTTATTTTCAACCATTATAAAATTCAATATTGATAATAAAAAAATGTGACTTTTTTTTTTGATTTTTTTTTTTTGTGTGTGATTTTTTTTTTTTTTTTTTTTTTTTTTTTTTTTTTTTTTTTTTTTTTTTTTTTTTTTGTGAAATACCTCTAGGAAAGAACTGAACCAAATTTACCACAAAAAGAGATAGAATTGAGGAGAGGCAGAACTCGCAGAAATGATTTTGAAAAAAATATTAATGTTTAAGAGTATGCCTAACATCTCTACTTGGAGTCTCTAATATGCATCCTTTGGTTCGAACTTCCTATCTCTCCTTTATAAACTTGCTGTTATCAACAGTCACCCGTCCCCAAAGCTTGCTCACTTTTTATTTGAAAGTTTCAAGATAGGGTAAATACTTATCATACTCCTACTAAAGCGTATGCTACGTTTAATAGCAAAGGTTCTCTGTCAGGAAGAAGTGTGGGGGGGGGGGGGGGGTTCAAACCCTTCTTATGTAAGATTAGTTTGTTGTAGTTTATTTACAACCTAAATCCTTCAAGTTTCATTAAGTTTAAACATATGAGCTCAAATTGTAATTTCATACAGAGTTTGTGCTGCAGTGCGTTGGGAATTTTGTGCTGTATTTTTTCAGCATAGCTGCAAATATTTTTTCCGCCCGTTTGCATTGAACTGTTTTGTAATACCGAAATATCCAAAAATTGATATTGATTTTGTGCATATTTGTCTCCAAGCATCTATTGTTTTTTTTTTTTTTTTTTTTGCTTTGGAACGAGTTATTTTTGCTCTAATTATAGTTATTTACCATAAGCTGTTCAATTGTGCTATGACGAAAACAAGGAAAGTCAGCCATCCTTCCCCCCAAAAGATGTGTGTCTTCTTCTTTTGAACTTATTTACCATAAAATCATCGTTTTATCTATATTCGCCTTAAATTTTCTTTAGAACTTGATGATGCACTACCAAATGATGATAAGAGTCTGTTTGGAAGTATTAATCCTTCATTTATGCGTAAAGAGGAAGTTCTCACAGAGAAAAGTTTTTCTAGAGACGCATCTGCAATGCCTGAACCAGATTGCCGCCCTCTTAAATTGGAGCCAAATAGTAATAAGGACGATGGTATGTTTTTTTGTATTTACTTACTCATATATATATATATATATATATATATATATATATATATATATATATATATATATATATATATATATATATATATATATATATATATATATATATATATATATATATATATATATATATATATATATATATATATATATATATATATATATATATATATATATATATATATATATATATATATATATATATATATATATATATATATATATATATATATATATATATATATATATATATATATATATATATATATATATAATATATATATATATAGATATATATATATATATATATATATATATATATATATATAGATATATATATATATATATATATATATATATATATATATATATATATATATATATATATATATATATATATATATATATATATATCTATATATATATATATATATATATATATATATATATATATATATATATATTTATGTATATATATATATATATATATATATATATATATATATATATATATATATATATATATATATATATATATATATATATATATATATATATATATATATATATATACACACAAACTTGCGTAAATACAGAAGTATATTTCTTGACTTAGGGGTTTCGGAGAGAAAAAGTAGTTGGGACATGTCATTTCTTTCCCGAAACTGGGTCTTTTGAAGAAAAACTAGCTAAAATGCCGAGACTGTTTGCCTTATTTAAACTCTCTTCCAATATTTTGAAAACATATGATATAACTACAGCGTAACCAAAAATAGGCAAAAAGTCTTAAACTGTCTCTTAATTTGAGGAGGGGTTTGCTCTGTACTAGGTAATATTTTTTTACTTCAACCTTGATGAAAAAATGTTTGATAAGACTTTGTAATTTCCAAAATTTCTTATGCCTTCAAATCTATCTCTTGCTAATTCCTATTATTCTTGCGAAGTTCCTTAATTTTCAGAATTATATCTTTTTCAAACCCTAAACTAATCTACGGATTTTCTATATAAAATTTCAAGACCTTCATAATGTTGTATAAATAGCAGACTTATTTTTCTTATACATGTTTTTAGGTGATTTTTATTGTTACTTTTGCAGAAACTGAACAGGCCTCTTCAATGATGATGATATAGTATATTTATATTATTACCTTAAATTACCTTAAATCGCATTGTCCAGCGAAATAAGGAAAGATCCTGTAGAGTCGCTGGTAATCATACTATTATCATACTATTCTTAATCCTATAATGTCCATGAAACATAAAGCCCATTTTTTGTCATTCTCTCTTGCATATCTGCTAATTGTAAATCTAATTGTCGCCATCTTAAACCACAGTCGAACATCAGTAATAACATTGGTATGCTTCATATAAACTGAGATTCTTCTGTTCATTTCAATATACAAAATGAGAATATATATCCAACAATTCCCTTGAAATTATGGCGGGGCGCGAAGGATATGTTTTTTTATTCGTTCAAGTAAAATGACTGTCTTTGAAGAAAGATGCTTCATCAATAAGAGTCCCGTATGCTTTCAATTATTAGGATATTTAATTTTGTAGCCTGATGTAATCTATGAACAACAGGAAAAACTTAGTTTCATTTGGAATTCTTGTTTTTCTAAGAAAATGTTCTGCTCTTTGAAGAGCAGAATATTCCTCTTCAAATGCTAACACAATATCAAAATACTGTCATATTAACAACTCACTGCAGCACTAAGGCACCTGAGGCCAAAATAGCTACGCATGCTTCTCCATTTAATTCTATTCCAATCCCCCCTCTTTACACCCTCCCAAGAAGTTCCCATTTTCCTAAAATATTTTGTAACGACATCCTCGACCCCAATTGGGAATTACCTATTTTTTGTGTGGCCCTAGACGGTTGTCCGACGAGGATGACCTATGGCAATCTATCATCTTTCGTTCGCAGAACATGTCCTATCCATCTCAACCTTTTTCTCATTGTAACCCTAGATAGCGACATTGACCCAATTTTTGGGGTCAACTTACTGTTTGAGATACAGTCAGTCAGTCCGATGACCAAAACAATCAGTGGACTGGATTTTCTCTGGGAAACATCAAGAATATCCTACTCCGTTTTTTGAAGATTCCACGCTTCAGAACCATAGCTAACCACTGCCATCACTGTTATTTTCATTATCAGAAATTCGATGATCAGATTTATCTTTCTAATCTTCCAAACTATTTTCAACTGTGAAAAAATATTACCGGGCCTTGACTATTCTACTTTTAGCATATTCACTGCACCCCTGTCTTTACAAATAAAAGTACTTAGGTAAGTGAAGCTGCCAACTTGATTGATCTAATGGTTATCCAACATCACCTTTTCACCTTCACTCTTTCCTTGTATTAGCGACTTTGTCTTGTCACCATTAATTTTCAAACCTATTCTTCCAACTCAGAATTCTTGCACCCTTAAACTCTGAAAACCTCTAAAACCTCATTCATTCTGATAACATTCTCAACTAGAATGTTTAAATCATAAGCATAAATTAATTCTTAGAAAATTTACTTCCCCAATTGAATCTGTATTCTCCCATTGCCTTGCTTTGTTTATTATTATTATATTGCTCTCAATATGTTATCATCTTATATTAGTAATGAAAATGAAGCCAATCATTTTGCAATTTCTTCTAGTATATATGCAGATTGTAAATCTCATTCTGACCATCCTAACCTGGAGTTGAACATCGATAGGGGCAAAGGTATGATTCATGTATGCTAAAATTCTTCTCAATATTTACATATGCAAAATGTAAAGGTGTATCTTTCACTTCCCTTGAAATTGTAAAGGGGCGTGAAGGATATGGTTTTATTATTTCTGTGTGAAAACGCTTTAGTTTCTATTGATTTCAATATAATACTAAAAGCTAAAGATGGACCAATAAGATTAGGGTGTAGTCAGATGCAAAACAGTAAAAATCTGGTGCATTAAGGCTAAGACTAGGGTGTATTGAGCCTTAATTTCATAAAGATGATTTTAATAGAAACAGGGATTGTTCATAAATTGTTGTTCTTTTGATATCGAAACTGGAGTGCAACCTGAGCTTTATGCGGCCAGGATGTCTGACAGAGTTTTGACTGCAAACGTTAGGTTGTCTTCGCCAGTGGCTTAACCTTGCTCTGTAGTTTTTTTATGGCCAAACTGATGGAAGCCTTATGATTTGAAAGACAGGGAGGAAAAATGTTGGATGTTAGGATTGTAGATTTAGCAAAATGCATAATTTGGAGATGTTATGTTGTAGATTGATGGTATTCTCTGTGACTTGTTCCGCTTTTTCTTTTTGGCAACTAGCATAAATTATGTTTTTGCTTTTTGATCACTGGAATTCCCTTGAATTCTACCCAAAAAGCTCAAGCATCTGTGATAGTAAGAAGAGGGGGGGGGGGGCACACTAGGTCATCTTTTATGTACAACTGAATAATTGAGAAATGCAAAACAAACGTGCTTTTTGGAAATTTAACTTAAATGGGCTTCACTATAAATTTGTTTTTTTGCTCTAAAGATAAATGTTTTTGATTATTTTGACCACCCTTGGCAAAGTCTTTTTGATATTATTTAGGAAAATTCTTTTGATATTATACAACATAATATAAAATAATATAAACCATAACAAAAATGTCAGAAATTGTTACAAGTCAATATATGATAATTATTCTGTGTGAATAAACTGTGTTAATTGATGAAAGTAGAGAGTTAAGATAGTCCATGAAAAGCATATAGTAATATCTAATAGATGACCCCACTTTTAAGCAGATTAATTTCTAACCTTAAGAGTATAATTTTGAATGGGTGTTGTGTTTCACAAGTTATTCTTAGACAGTTAGAAAAAAATATACTTTGGCTTTATTCAGTATCAGAGGAATAAAGAATTTGTAGAGGAGTCAGAAGTTATTTCCAAATTTACATTTATAGACTAATTAACTACAGAAGAGTCATTAAAATTATTTATATTATTGTGTAAAGGAAAAATGCTAATAGTGGGGTGATTAATTTTGAAAAAAATTGAATTATTTTAGTTCTACCTGTTGCAGTGTCCTATGATAATGGTATCATGTGGAGTCATGTGGAATGTGGAACATCTAGCATGCCTGGTCTGACAAGAATATGTCGAAAAACAGAAACGAATTTTTATTGTCAACGTGAGATACCAAGTAACATTAGTGTATTTGCTGAAGATAATGTAGCAAAGCATGAGGATTTTAATTGTGAAGAAAAATCTTTCAAGTGTAGCGTTTGTCAGAAAACATTCGGCCGAAAGTCCACCCTATCTTATCATCAGAAGACTGATACTGGAAAAAAACCTTTCAAATGTGATGTACGTAAGAAAAATGTTTTACTTCTAGTTCCGATTTAAATAAACATCAAAGAACTCATACTGGAAAAAACCGTTCAAATGTGATGTCTGTAAGAAATGTTTTACTTCTAGTTCGTATTTAAATATACATCAAAGAACTCATTCTGGAGAAAAACCTTTCGAGTGTGAAGTATGTAAGAAATGTTTTACTTCTAGTTCCGATTTAAATAAACGTCAAAGAACTCATACTGGAAAAAAACCTTTCAAATGTGATGTATGTAAGAAATGTTTTACTTCTAGTTCTGATTTAAATAAACATCAAAGAACTCATACTGGAGAAAAAACCGTTCAAATGTGATGTCTGTAAGAAATGTTTTACTTCTAGTTCGTATTTAAATATACATCAAAGAACTCATTCTGGAGAAAAAACCTTTCGAGTGTGACGTATGTAAGAAATGTTTTACTTCTAGTTCCGATTTAAATAAACATCAAAGAACTCATACTGGAGAAAAACCTTTCAAATGTGATGTATGTGAGAAAGCATTCAATCAGAAATGCAATCTATCAACTCATCAGAGAACTCATACTGGAGAAAAACCTTTCGAGTGTGACGTATGTAAGAAATGTTTTACTTCTAGTGCCAATTTAAATTATCATCAAAGAACTCATCCTGGAGAAAAAGAACCTTTCAAATTTGTTAACAAACAATAGACAGTCCTTTTAAAATCCGCTCTAGCTTATCATGATTAATCTCATTCTGGAGAAGAAGCTTTCGAATGTGACAAATATAAGGAACATTTACCTCAAGCTCCATTTAGAATGCATACGTGTTAAAAACCGATCGACTATGATCTTTGTATGTGAGAATTCTTTTACTTCAATTTGTAATTTATCTTATAGTGAAAAACTCAAGGGTTAGTTGTACAAGTCTATTCTGTGTATTTTCAGTGTTGATTTTTTTGTTTTGTTCTCTTTGACTATTAGCAGTTTACTGTGAAATTAACCAAAAGTATAAATTTCAATTTTATGGAAAATGAAAAAAAAACGATATTCTATTTTCATTAATGCCGGTCAATCTGCTGAGAACGTGTTATTTAATATATTTACTTCAAGCTGTAAATTATCTTATAGTAAAAAACTCAGGGTCAGTTGTATGAGTCTATTCTATGCATTTTTCAGTGTTGATTTTGTGTTTCGGACTATTTGACTATTTGCTGTTTACTGTGAAATTAACCAAAAGTATAAAGTTTGATCCTGTGTAAAAAAAAAAAAATATTCTTTGTTCATTAATGCCGGTGAATCTGCTGAGAACGTGTTTTTTTTATATATTTGAATTAGTATATTTAATGTGTATTTTTGTTTCACTTTAGTGTAAACCACTTGAAACCTAAAACTACGAGTCCTTGTGTCACTAGGATCTTACCACAAATGGGTCCAAGAATTGATCAAAATGTTTTAGTTGGTGTATAGACTCATTCAATATGAGCTTTTCCTTATATTATAGAGCAGTTTCTAACTTCTATTTTCTATCTAAAATCTTGGATTTTTTACTAGAAGAGATATAGGTTTATATGTTTCGTTCCCCAGGCCCAGTTTTAGCGAACCAACCTAGAAGATTAGGAGAGGGCTTGTTTGATAGCTAATCACAAATATTAGTGACCTTTGAGAATAACCAAAGATTGGAGGGTAGCTACCACCTGTTCCACGCCTCTTTTTACCCATATAAAAACAGATCAAAATTTGGAATTATTAATTTGATTTAAACAGTAGAAAGGTCCAATAATTTATCTTTGGGAGGAAATGATCCCTTATAGTCTCAGGAGAATGAACTACAAGTTACGCAGTTTGCTCACCGTACACATATAGTATTTTCTTATCGCAGAATATATAAAAAATTTATTATGGGAAGCGGCATTTTTTTTTGTGGAAGGGGGTCCTTGAGCGGTATGAAGACCTTCCAGGGAAATAATTTTCCATGGTAAGATTCAGGGAAAATTTCTCTGGTAAATTTTACACAGAAAGCGGGAAAGGATTTCATGTCAAAATTTGAAAAACAATCAGAAATTCTATTTATAAAAACCAAGATTTAAGCTTAAGAGAAACAAGAGCCATTTTAAATATGAGTGGAGCTGCTCCTTTCTCAACCCTTGCTCTATAAGCTAGTTAGTTTTCGTTATCGTTCTATGACTCGTTCCTTTAGGAATGAGTCATAGAACACAAGGGCCGTTGAATTTGAAGTATTTTTAAATAACTTGCTTTTTAGAGTAAAGAGCGAGGATTGAGGATGAGGCTGTAACGGAATAACCTCTGTTCATTTTAAGTTTCAACCTTGCTCTTTACTTTCAGTTGAAAAAGTTGTCTTTTCATTTGTTTATTTAATAAAACCAACCGGTTACTGACGCCAAATTATAACGTGAAGGGCTGTGGAGTTCAAAATTTGAAGGTATAGTACCTGAGCCGTCAATGGGGCCACATGATTAAATTTCCTATGACTAAGCTTATTATAAGGCTCGCTGAATCTAACTTTTTGTGTCCTTGTGTTTTTAAAAGCTGCAGTGTGGCAGGAATTGTGAAAAACGTTATACTTGAAGGCTAAAACGGATAATTAAAAAAAGTTCAATTTTTGTTATAACCTTAAGTAAGACTTTGCTCTCAAATTATTAGTAAACATTGGTATATTGAGGGGGAGAAATATCTGTTATTTTTATGACAACCCTGAATAAAGTATGAATAACGATATTGAATTATATAATAGGGAAAACTGGGTTTTGTAAGTGGAAGTAATGAGCTTCTTTAAAACCAAAATATTTGTCATCGTAAGTTTGAATAAAGTAAAAAAAAAAAAAAAAACTAAATAGAATATGAGGTAAAAGTCTGAATACAATATAACGAAGTGGATTTTTGAATGAAATGAACGACGCTTATTAAAACATAAAAGAATTGGGATTGTCCTGCAAATAAAAAGAGTCAGTTACAAACCTCTAAGTTTTTTATGCTAGTTTGTTTTTTCCATTAAGACTTTTTTGTTATTCGTATCGGTTTTAAACAATAAAATTTGTTGGTTTGTTTTGGAGGAGAATCAATTATCAGATCATTTGTAATCATAATTATTCTCAAATTCTCAACGTTGCAACTATAATTTTCTCGGCGCTTTTTTGGCATTTAATGTCTTAGATGGTTTTCAATTGTGGAAGTTCTTATACTGGTTTAGTTAAAGAAGTTTTGCTCTGTTATTCTGAGAGTTTTTAAAATGGAAAAATCATTTTTAAAATAAAAACGAGTCATTTATAAATTTTAATTGTGAAGCTAAAACCTCACTTATCCTTTGCCACAGCTGTTTTAAAGCTATCTTTAGCAATTTGGTATTTTATATAAGATAAAAACAGTAGGTTCGAATCATTATACTGTTTTAGCTGATTTATAGCTAATTGTTTGTTGTTATCAACTAGTTTCTATAGTTACTTTCATCCAAAGAGTATGTCCTTGCTTGTTCATTTTATTCATAAATAACTTATTTATTTACACAAAAATATAGAAAAATTGTGCGGAGAATATTTGTAAGTCGGAAAATATCGATTGGAGTATTTGTGTCTGGTTTGTATCTGGTTTGCCTTTTTGTGTCTGGTTTGCCTTTTTAGTTACAACTATGTATTTTTAATTTAAAGGAATAATATTAAGAGAAATTAAGTACTGGACAAATTTTTTATTTTTTTTTTTTTTTTTTTTTTTGAACACGTATTTTGGAACATTTAATTTGGCATCCAACGTCATTACCTTATAAAAAAACTATTTCTATTGAATGAAACAAATTTTTTTGTCAGATCTAAATTTTATTAGATACTGGGGATATACAAAAATATATTTTCTTTTAATTCCCACAATGTGACAAGAATTAAAACGCAAAAATATGGACTAAATTGCTTTGTTTCAACCTATGATTCCTAATCTGAATATGTTCCAAAAAGTATTTATATTTGAAAATAACCCTTATAGATGGCATCTTTTACAAAGCATGAAACCAACGTATTTCATTGAACGAATTTACTTTTTGTTAAGATGAAAAATATATTTGTTTTGAACATATAATTTCCTAATTTGATTGTCCGTTTTGAAAGTTCATCTTTAACCTAATAAATCAAAACTAAAATAGAGATTTATACATAATAAAAAAAGCTAAAAAAACGCCGCAGCTTCTTTATAGTCCTTTGCTAAGCAAAGGACATTATTAAAAAAATGTACAACTTATAAATTTTCAAAACCTTCAGCCATTATTATGCATTATTTCGTTCTTCATTCATTCTTTCTAGTAATCTTCTAGGATCTTTCTGAAACCCTATGAAGTGAAATATTGTTATTAATTAATTAATTGCTTCAATAGTATAAGAAACTAAATATAATATAAGGTAAAAGTTTGAATACAATATAACGAAGTGGATTTTTGAATGAAATAAACAAGGGTCATCAAAACATAAATGAACATGGATTGTCCTGCAAATGAAAAGGGTCATGGTTACAACCTCAAAGCTCTTTATGGTAGTTTTTTATTTCCAATAGGACTTTTTGTTATTCGTATCTGTTAAACAATACAGTTTGTGGTTCTTTTTGAAGAAGAATCAATTTCCAGAACATTTGTAATCATAATTATTCTCAAATTTTCTCTTGCTCTTTAGCCCAAGCAACGAATCTATAACTATCTCAAAAAAATTAACTACTGATGTTTTCATATATTTGCGCTTAGGCAAAGACAGAGCTTTAATAGAAACCAAAATTCCTTTCTCCCCAAAATATACATTTTATTTTGCAAAATGTTTCTGAAGTAACCCATAGACAACAAAGACTAAATAGTAAAGTGACGATCTAAAAGTGTAAATTTCTGTTTATTGTTTTTTTTCTGCTAAGATATATTTGGCATAAGGGCGTATAGACAGTAATTCTCATAATCCAGATTATCATTTTTTTTTTTTTTAACGTAAAATACAACTAATTTTAAATTTAAGAAAGTATAATCTAGGAGAAGCAGCAAGGACTGTCGCATTCTGAGAGATGATATAATGTCATAAAAAATTAAATACTCTAACGAATGAGCAAAATAAAACTTTTTTCTTATCGCTATTTCTTATTATCTTTCTATCGAAGTTCCTAAATCAAAAATGTTTTTTATACTGCGTCATATGTTTCCATAATATTATACGGATTTCATTGAGGGGGTAACGCAAAAGTATATTGAGGTCTTGTGCCATTGACGGAAAGTTAGAGTAACTCAATAACCGTTTGTAGCCGCTTCTCTGTTGAAAAATTTTGTTTAATTTCATTACCTCTGTTTCACATTTTTCATGCAAAAAATGTATTCCTTAATATTTAACATTATAAGAGTGTGGATGACTATATCTGACCAAAGCGCTATATCTGATCTGATCTTAAAGTACGAAGAACATCAAACTTCAAGCTTTTTTTCCTCCCCGGTTCCATCTTAGGTCTAATCAGTGGTTTGCTTGGGCGGTTCCTTGGGTCCTAGGCAGTTTCCTTGGGTGTATTTATAATTGTTTTCTACGGTTTGATTTGGGTTGTTATAACATTATCAAGGTTAGAATCCCTGCTTAAAGCTTCACCAAACAAAGTATTTTTAAATAAATTAAGTCTTATTCAAACAAAAGCATTATTAGGAGAATTTTTCAAGCGGAATCGATCGCAAGAAATTTTAAAGGGGGGGGGGGATTTTCAGAGAGGATATAACTGTCCGGAGGGAATTTTACGGGGGGGGGGTGGTAGTTTACATGGGATAAGTTTTCAAGAACAAATTTCCCGTGAATGAAGTGAATTTTTCATGGAGAGAAAACCAGATTTACCGCATTATTTGAAAAATGATCAGAAACTTAATAAAAAAAAGTCAGGACCAGCCCTAAACTGAAACACAACGGGAAATTATTTCATATATGAGCAAGTTTGACTATTCGTCCCAACTTTTTAAGAGTGACTCCTGAAACCCAAAGGGTAAGGTAAAATAAAGATAAAGGATGCGGCACTTGAACCTTAAGGTCCAGCCTGGCGGTGATGATCTCCGTCTCAAGGCCCTTCAGCCAGGAAGTGCAATGGGGGGGTGAAGGCCATCCATCCCTGTGCTTCCCACACCTTTTCTGTTTACCTACCCCAGATTTCTCCAGGTATCCATTTAGAGCTTGGTCAACTCTGGCTGAGCTTACAGAGTCACGCCACTAAACCCCGTCCCAAACCAAATAATTGGGTACACTAAGATTCGAACCCTCACCCTCTCGGACAAAGAATCCTAAATCTAGCGCACCAATCCACTCGGTTAGGAACCCAAAGGGTATGTAATTAGGATAAAAACTCTTTAAAAGGACACAAAAACAACTATCATAAATAGCAAGGTATCGAGGAGCAAGGTAAAGATAAAAGTTTCACCCCCCCCCCTTATTCAGGGAATAATTCCTGTTCGGTTTTAGTCTTAATGCTGGTCCTAATTTTCAATTGAAAAAACTTTTTTTTTAATTTAATTTATACTAAAAGAATGGACAGTTCATAGAATAGAAATAAGCAAAAACTAGAAATTGGAATCTTTGAATATGGCCATGTATTGTACTTGTTTGACAACCAAATTTTAGAACAACGGCAATTATGTGAACAATTTAGAGAGCATGTAGCTTGAATAAGTAAGTATCCTTACAGCTAGTATTGAAGATGAAGGAGTTCTTGACCTATCGGGTATATTTGGCAAAGAAAAACTCGTGTTATATAAGAGCCCCAAAGTTAACATTAACTTTGTTTTGGGGACAAGGGTGACTTCAAAATTATAATTGCTGCAAATGTTAAACATCATTGAATATACCTTGCAATACATTTTAGGCTGTATTGTTTGACGTCAATAAGCCACTTACTGTTGACCTACTACACCAAAACATATACAATATTGCTTTTTGGATCTTTGGAAGACGATAAACAATTGACAAAATAGATGGTTCTTATTGAATTGCTATATAATTAATAGAAAAATTCGTGAATCTAAAAGAAAGGCATTTTTCCTATGCCCGTAGTATGCTTTCATCAACATTAATTAAATCTAATCAAATAGGGTTGAGTGTCTCGTTTTTATTTACTATGTTTTATGGCACAGATAAAGGAATAGCATTACAACTACCTCTTGAATATATGTTATAAATCTTCATTTACAAAGAAATTGAAGCGCTTAGAGTAATAATAAAACAGTGAAACTTAAACAGTAAAGAAATTGGATCAAAGAAACAGTAATATTATAAAGTTGGTATGTATTTCTTATAGTCAAATTTTTATAGAAACATAAAACATACGCATCTTTAAACGTTTAATAAATAACTCTTAGTATGACAATATTAATTAAATCTGCTTATTCCAAAAATTTCATTAAGTGGACACACGCTTTTGAAAGCATCATGGGATCTATCGTTTCATTGCTCTTGTTAATTATGGAGAAAAGAACTGTATAAATAATGCTTAAAGTTAGCTCCTTAGAATATATAACTACTTAAAATAAAATCCTGACACGGTAAAAAAACGAACAAAGATATGATTAAGCCTGAAAACAAACAAAAATAGCTGTACATGGTTTTTTTTTTCCCTTAGAATTGTTAGTAGAAAGATAAGAAGACATAAACTCGTTGAGCTGGAAATGTGAAGGATTTTTCTATAGTTAGGACTTAGGAAAAAGTTGTCCCCTGGTTTTTCTGACATCTCCTCTCTTCTAATTTTTACCTAAATCACTATTTTCGGTGTGGTACCATGCAGTAGTTTTACTTCTATATTATCATTGGTACAAAAGGAGGATATGACCCCTCTGATGGCACCGTTCACTTTGGCTTCTCACAAAAAAGCTAGGCAGTTATTTTCATTGATTGGCTTCAAAGTTATAGATAATAACGATCAGATTTTGAAGTGCATTTGCCTCTACGAAAAAAACCCTTGACTTGGCTCTTTGCGAATACAACCAAATTCCTCTTATATTTAACATAAACAGGGACAAATATTTTTTTTCGTTTGGTGAATAAAAGAATAAATTAATTTCAAGAGGGCTTTTTTTTAACAGCTTTTTTAAAGGCTTGGCTTTCAACTCTTTTGAATCTAAATTTATGTTTCGGAACGTGTCTTTTGTTTTTTTATGATAAAAATACTGTTGGAACATACCCTTGAAAAATTTATGTCGCAAAGGCAAAACGAGAATTCATTATTAACGTATTTTTAATCTGAAGCAAAACTACACAGGATGACCATTTAACAGATAGCTAATTGTAATGTCAACTCAAATTAAATGGTCATAAAATACAAAATTATTCATTTTTATCCTTAAAAATTAAAAGCAAAATGGGAAAAATATTGAAAAATTATTACTCGCAGTCTCCGTTATATCAACTGCTCATGGCAACGGGCTGTAAGTACCGAGTGAAACGGCTGAATAGTAATCGAAATTCTAAGAAAAAAAATTTGATAACAATAGATTGCAAACAGTGATTTGAAATATTCATGTTGATTGGAAAAATATAAGGCTCATTAAGTTTAAATGATACCCATTAAAAAGCTAAGAGCCAATAAAAAATTTGTCCTATTCTGAAAGAGGGAAAACGACACAAACAGGTAATCTTAATGAAAATTACACCATCATATTCAGCATATCAGATAACCCTCCTTTATAAGATTCAAGGCCCTATATACAAAAATACGGAATTTTACATTTTTTACCACAAGAAAGATCACGAATGCATGTTACTTTGTTTCTTTAATTTCTTCCCCAAGGGTGACCGAATCGAAACTGTGATCCTATAAGCTCGGGAGACGGCTCATATACCTTTGATGCCAAAACAAAATTGGCACGATATAATCAACTTCGTGACAAAGCTGTTTTTATAAAAAAAAAAAAAAAAATGAAAAAAGAAAAATGAAAAAAAGTATAAAAAAGTGGACTTGCCCTTATCAAAAGTAGAATACTTTTGAAACTCTATTTGAAAGGCCATTTCTTGGGCAAATCTCAACATTTTGACGATCTTGACAAGCCAAATTCTGCTTCAAATTTGACATCTTTCAATTCAAAACAGCTAGTTGCTCTTCCCTTTCTCAAACACGCAATATGTTCATTCAAATGTATAAGATCAGTTTCCTCATAATTTTTTGTTACGATAAAATAATGCTATTGGACATTAAGTGCTACCTAATGATCGAGCTACCCACTATTGCTACCTGGGTTTTGTGGGGGTAATATGACAAAATGGGCTAAAATTTACCAACAACTAAATAATCGAGCATTTCATTTGTGGTATTTTTCAAAACTGTCAGTGAGAACTGCGTCCTAGAGAATATTTATGGCGCTTGGGTCGGTTTTGCAACTTGACCAAGAAGTATCATACTGCTCTGCTTTTGGTATTATTTTATTTGAAAAAAGTATGTGATGCGTGCAAACAATTTTTTGCACAGAGCAGGAAAAACCCTTCCTTGGCCCACTAATGCTACCTGGGTTTCGTTGGGGTAATATGAATTAAAAAAAAATGGGCTAAAATTTACCAACAACTAAATAATCTAGCACTTCATTTGCGGTATTTTTCAAACTGTCAGTGAGAACTGCGTCCTAGAGAATATTTATGGCGCTTGGGTCGGTTGCAACTTGACCAAGAGGTATCGTTATTGCTCTGCTTCTTTTTGGGTATTATTATTATTGTGTTTTGTAAAAGAACGTGATGCGTGCAAACAATTTTTGCTCAGAATAGGAAAGACCCTTCGTTGGCCCACTAGTGCTACCTGGGTTTTTTGTTGGGGTGATATGAAAAAATGGGCTAATATTTACCAACAACTAAATAATTGAGCATTTCATTTGTGGTATTTTTCAAACTGTCAGTGGAACTGCGTCCAAGAGAATATTTATGGTGCTTGGGTCGGTTGCAACTTAACCAAGAGGTATCTTACTGCTCTGTTTTTGGTATAATTATTGTGTTTGTAAAAAGAATGTGATGCGTGCAAACAATTTTTGCTCAGAACAGGAAAGACCCTTCCTTGGCTCAATAGTGCTACCTGGGTTTTGTTGGGGTAATATGAAAAAAGGGCTAAAATTTACCGACAACTAAATAATCTTCATTGGAGTATAGGACTTTTTGCTACTGTATATTACTTCTAGAGTACCGTGAACAAACTAGGCAGACAATTCAATATAAAGAGATTCATCGTGCCTAGCCAGAGTGTAGTCAGATATAAATAAAAGGACAAAGTCATTAACTAATGAAAACCCATTTGGCAATAGTATAGAAAAAAGAAGTTTTGGTTCGAGAATTATTATATTTTAAATTAATCCTTACTTTGATTGTTATTTTCTCAGTATAAATTCATATCTAAAATCACCTTGTTGTCACTGTGTCCCTGTTGTCACATCACTCAAGTTTCAAAGGTATACTACAAACATGTTTCATATCAGCTGTTCCTTAGATATTGCTGCTGTATCCGTTTGACAACCGTCCCTGCATGTAATAGGACCAAACATGCCCCTTTTCCCAGTTGACTCGCATCTTGCATGTAAGCAACGAGTCAATTATATAACTTACAACGCTTGTCCCAGGGAATACTGGGGGTTTTTATTATCCCAGGAGGCATAGTTATTTGGCCTTTTCGACTTTTTTGAAGAAGATGGTCATCCCAAAATTTTTATCAGCTATCTTTGGGAGAGGACGTCTAAAAAGGGAATGAGAGAGAAACTGGTTGCCTTCTGATCACTTTTTAGCATCAATATCAACTTGTCTTCTAAGTTTATACCCTTAACCGTTCTTGAGATATTGCAAATATATGCCTCCTTTTCCTAATGATAAGTCCTGCATGTAAAAAAAGGCAAACTACATTATTTACAACCCTAGGGAGTGTTGGGGGACATTACAATGTTTATCCATAATTGAAATTGCAAATTCAAACGTACAACGGTACTGTTGAGAGGCCCGTACCTTAAATTATATCTTGGTTAGGCCTGGGTATGATTTGGAAAGCAATCAGAAATTAAAATAAAAAAAAGAGCTTTTCAACTGAAAGCAAGGAACAGGTTTGAAACTTGCTCCTTACTTTAGTTAAAAACCTTTTCTATTTGTTTACTACATTTCATGAAACTGTAAAGTTTTACGAATACAATACTTTTGGTAATACTGTTTGGTTTTTGATTGGTAATCGAACAGTTCGTTGTAATAAACTGTAACTTACTTACAGAGACCTGGCTCAATAGTAACCAAAACTCTAAAAAACGGAATTTTGATATCAACAGATGTATCAAAAGAACTGACTTATTATGCTGATTCCAAATATATTAGTTTTATTAAATTTTGTCTTACTCATTAAAAGCTACTGGTCAGAGAAAATTTGTCTGATTTTTGGAAAAAAAGGGGGAGAGACCGCTTCGAAGTAATATAATTTTAATGAAAAACACACCATCAGATTCAGCGTATCAAAGGACCTTACTGTATATGTTTCAAGCTCATATCTGCAAAAATGTGGAATTTTGCAATTTTTACCAGAAGAAAAATCACGGATGCGTGTGTCTTTGGCTTTTTGCTTTGTTTTTTTTTTTCACCAGGGGTGATTGTATCGACCGTGTAAGCCTAGAATGTAAGGATAGGGCTCATTCTAATGGAAATGAAAAGTTCTTGTGCCCTTTTTGTGACTATAAAAATGGGAGGGCAACTAGGCCCCTTCCCATGTCACTTTTTTCCCAAAATCGTCCGAACAAAATTTGGAGATAGCTATTTTCTTCAAAATAGTTGAAAGGCCTATTAACTGTCTTTTGAGATAAAATGACCCCTAAAGCCCCTGGAGGTAGGTTTTTAAATTATAAAAAATGCCCTTTTATTTGTTATTGGGAAGTGTGCATACATTTTTTGGCTGGGGAGGGGAGGACGAATTCTCTGCCGGGAGAATTTTCAATGGAGAGGAAAGCTTCCAGGGGGTGAAATTTTCAGAAGAAGTTTTAAACTGGGTGAATTTGCAAGAATTTATATACGAAATTTCTTTATATGTACGCGTCGTTTAATTTTACGCGTCGAGATGTTAAGGGTAATTGTCCAGGGTAAATTTACGGCAGGATGGAATTGTCCAGAGGATATTTCTATGGGGAGTGGGATTTCTCCGTAGAAGTGGAGCCAGGTATCCTGGCGTTATTTAAAAATAGATCAGAAAAAACAAGTTTTTCAACTGTTTTAAGTTTTAATGTTGCTCCTTACTTTCAGTTGAATTTGCTTGTTTTATTTTCTTTATTTAATGAAGCTTAGAGACAAACAATTTTCTAAAGAAAATCGAAAACGTATGTCAAATAAATTAAAAGTATTTAAAAATGAAAAAAGTAAGTAACAACAAAAAAAGACACAAAACAATAGCCACTTACAAAAACTATTTTTTACTCCAACTAAATCAGATAGAAAAACAGTTTGTGGAAAACTGGTTAGGGTTTACTCAGTCACAAATTAGAACTTATATTTTCCTTATTATGGATCACTATCTATTGATGGCAGCCAAAAATGGGCAACAAATATTTTTCCATGGTTTTTCCCTATTCTGCTCTCTTTCCTTTGTTTCTTTAAAATTACTTTATAGTCCCAAACTTCAGGGTAAGGGGGGGGGGGGGGGGGGGGGCATGCCCCCTGCCTCATCTTGTCGGTGCCCATGTTTAACATGCCTGTTAACACTCTCCAAACTTTAACCTTAATAACCTTAGCCGTTTTGGATAGGCTCAGGATCAAAGATTTTCCCTATTTCTAATGATAAATCATGCCTGAACCAAATGGGCAAATAGCATAATTTGTAATCTTTATTCCAGGGCTGTGAGGAGGAGGGGAGGGGGCACTAAATCCCTAGAGGCAATACTAGTTTCACAAAAATAAAAATTTCAAAATTTTGACTAGTGTTGAGCGGAGAAAACTGAAAACGGACGCGGAGGGGGGAAGGTGGTTGATCACCCACCAATATCTCATCAACGTCTCCTCAGTTTACTTTGAAAGTTTAAACTTAATATCCCGAGCCGTTCCTTATATATTGCTGATATTCTCTATTCAAAACCAACAAGCACACAGTGTTTTGATGTTGTTCAGCCTCCCTCTCAACGGTCTTAGGCGTTTAACCCCAGAAAAATTCTCCCTCGGAAAATACCCTCCCTGGAAGATACCCCCTTTCCCTCCGGAAAATTCCCCTGCGGAAAAGACCTCCAGCTAAACCCTCCCTCCTCGGAAAATATTCCCCGGAAAATACCCGACGTGAAAAATACCCCCTGGAAAATACCCTCCCCCCCCGTGGAAATAAGGCTTTCCAAATTTGAGAATTTTATTTGATTTTTTTTTCTGTAGGGGAAAAAAGTTTTGGTACTTGTGTATTATGGGCAATTCACTCAAGTTTACGCTGTGTAAAACTCGAGAACAAACTGGTTTCTCTTCGTTATTTTTTTTTTTTCAGCTTAGCGCGAGACAGACAAAGACAAGTAACAACAAAATATATAAAAAAAATAAAAATAAATAAAAGAAATAAACCAAAATATGTCCATAAATATTTCTCACAACTCTATTTTTTTAAACAATAAAAATTTTAGCGTAAAGAGCTTGAAACCTCCACGGTAGGGTTCTCTGATATGATGTATCCGATAAATATATTTTCAGTAAGATCTCGTGCTTTTTTTTGGGGGGGGGGGTCCCCTTTTTCAAAAATTAGGCAAATTTCTCAGATTTTGCTTTTGGGTTTGGAACAACAAACTAAAAGAATTTTATATATCTAGAATCAGCATAAAAGCCAATACTGCCGGTGTAGTAATTAAAAAAATACTGACAAGAACTTCCAACTTCTAATATTCCAGATTCTAAGGTATACACAAAATGTGACTATTTTTAAACAATCTTATAAAATATGTTTCTCGTATTAGTTTTGAATTAGAATTTTGAACAGAAAATTTTCTCAGCCTTCGTCTGCCAAATAAAACATTGAAACGATACACCCTAGGGGGAATAAGCTAATCAACGCCAGAAGTTTCCAAACTCACAGAAACAGAGTTAGCTATTAAGCTGAATATACCCATTTATTCCCAAATGACTTTCACTAGCTTTTTAGATTTTAAGATCGGCTTTTTATTTAAAGATTTCAAACAACCATAAATTTCGTTTCGCAATAAACTTTTTCTTTTAGGACGAACCAAAATAATAGTTACCATTCTTGAATCAGTTTCATATGGTAATTTTTTTTACTAAGAGCTTTTTTTCTAAAAAGTGTTTTTTACCATTTGGTTACTATGTTCTGTTGAGTATTATACACAAAATTTGGTACTTTAGTATTATATACCATTCACTCAAGTTTATGATTTGTAAAACTCGAAAACAAATTGGTTTTCTTCGTTAACTTAGAACAAATTTGGGCTATAGATTTGCACATTAGGGGGGGGGGGGGTAAAGTAAAGCGGGTCAGCATGCAAAATGTCTTAGGTACTATTATTCTGTATTAATGAAGTAAGAAATGTTTTCTGACTTCAAAACTGTCCAAATACTTTACCCCCTCCCTTTATGTGCAAATCTATAGCCCAAATTATGTGTTTTCCATCTACTCTGTCACTTGTCTTTGGCTTTGTCCGCGCTAAGCTGACTAACGAACCCAAAAACTGTAATTTATTTCCCTAAGCCCTGAAAAACTAAAGTTTAAATCTTTGTCACGGAGTGAGCAACACCTCACAAACCTGTTTTTCAATAGTGCCTTTGAGATTTCGATGCGGTCTTTCTTTCGTGTGTACCCAGATTCTACATAAGTACCGAAAAAACTGCGTTACTTTTCACTCGAATTCACTTTTCATTCATTATTTTTCTGAGGCAAATATCCTCAGAAAATACATCTTCACTGAAGAAAAATTATTCCAGAAATTTTACTACCCACTGAAAATTCCCCTAGACAACTCCATCCCCCTTCAAAAACTTTCCCGAAAATTGGGTCTGCGTTTCCCAATAGCAAATACTATCTGTAAGAAATGGACAAATTACAAAACTTAAAAAAGGCACTTGATCTTCCACAATCGTCTGATTGTTTTGTAGTTGGGGAGGGAGGGAGATACCTCAAAAGGTACAATTTAATGCCGACAAATCCTAGGTCACATTGAGCCACCAGATAAATACAGAATTAGTTCCAAGGTAGAGACGAGAGAAGGATGAAGGTTGAAGTATAATCTCCAGGGCCGTAACCAGGATATTTTTTTTTTTGTTTTTTTTTTTTTTTTTTTGGGGGGGGGGGAGTGCAACAGAAAAAAAAATAAAAATTCCAAACTGATATCTACTCCCTTATGATTTCTGGGGACATTTCTGGTGTACGCTGTTGCTATGGAACCAAAGAGTAACACTAAACCCCAAAATTAGCAGAATTTATTCCTAGTGTCTCGTTTCTTAGAGATTTGGCCATGTATATGTCAACGAGAGCAGTCCAGGTGGGGCTTTTGGGAGTAAGGCTAGTCGTTGGAAAGGGTTCCATCCCAGGCATGGTCGAACGACCGAAAAATAATAAGAAAATAATTTAAAAAAAATAATTTTTTCAACTGAAAGTAAGGAGCAACATCGAAACTTGAAAAGAACAGAAAATACTTCGAATATGATTGGGTTTACCCCCTAGTCATTAGTAGGAACCCATTCTTGACTCCGGTATGAAGTTCGCACATGCGCACTGAATTTAAGCATGACAATGTTATTGATCCACGAAGGGAACTAGATTTCCGGGAAGTTGATTTACATAATCGATGGGGAATTCTAATGTATTATGAGGGGATTAAGAAACAATATGGCTTCTCTACTTTAGTGTCAGAGATGAATTAAAATTCTATTTTTAAATATGACGTCTCTAGTCTTTAGTGTCAGAGATAAATTAATATTCTTTCGAAACCTTAATAGTGTAACTAGGAACACCTTAGATTTTTTCAGAAATTCAAACGAGATACAAGACAGTTTGAATATGTTTAACGCGGGAAATAGTTTTCTGGGAATTTTAAATGTGACATCGCAAAAGGATGCCAAAACAAAAGGAACATTCTGAAATAACTTTTAGTGGATTATTTGGGCGAAAACAAAATAATCAACATTTTAGGGATTTTGTGGTGAAACAGTTTGAGACATTTTAGAGGATGATTTGGGGTGAAACTCTGTGGTCGTTACAATATACAAGTTCCATTTGAACAGTGTTGTAAGGTCCCCTACCCAAACCCGCAAGGACCCCCCCCCAACTTTCCCCCTCCCCCATTTTTTACACTTTTTTGTGCGCTTGATACACAGAAAGGCCGCCTAAGGGCCCCCCAACTTTTTGGCCCAGCCCCATTTTCTTAATACTTGTTTTTAATACTTTTTTTGCACGCTTGAGACATAGAAGGGCTCACCCCTCCCCCAACCTTTTTTGACCCCCCCCCCCCCCCCCCCAATTTTTTTAATACTTTTTTTTTTGCGCGCTTGAGACACAGGAGGCCTCCATCCCTCTAAATTTATGGGACCCCTCAATTTTTTTGATTTTTTTTAATTTTTTAACATGGTATTTTTTTCAACTTTTTTATTATTATTATTTTTTTAACATGATATATTTTTTAATTTTTTTTCTACTTGTCCTCGAATGACATGAAACATACTTAAAACATAAGAAATTCACATTTAATATTTGCACAATTTGTTAGAAGTAACAGTTTTTTTTTTCTTAGTAGTAACAAATTTCTTCTAATAGCACCAAGTTTTCCATCAAAGATAAAAAAATGTTCATTATGATAACAAATTTTCTGTCAGAAGTAGCAAGATTACCTTAACACTAACAAATTTTCTCTTCGAAGTATCAACATTTTCCCTTAATACTAACAAACTTTTACTTAACACACTCAAATTTCTCTTCGAAGTATCTATATTTTCCCTTAATACTAACAAATTTCTACTTAAAACTGTCAAATTTTTCTTAGAAGTATAATTTTTTTCAGTTCATGATAAAAAAGTTTGTGTCAAAAGTAGCAAGTTTTCCTTAACACTAACAAATTTTCTCATCAAAGAAACAATTTTTTCCTTAACACTAACAGATTTTAGTTACGACTATCAAATTCTCTTAGAAGTAACAATTTTTCGTCAGTGAAAACAAATTTTCTGTTAGAACTAACAAGTTTTCTGTCAAAGATACCAAATTTTTCTTAGAAGTAAAAATTTTCTTCGTTTCGGATAGCAAGTTTTCTTTCCGAACTAGCAAGTTTTTTTTCACACTAACAAATTTTCTCTTCGAAGTAATAACTTTTTCCTCAATACTAACAAACTTTTACTTAATACTATCAAATTTCTCTCAGAAGTAACAATTTTTTCGTTTATGATAGCAAGTTTTCTATCAGAAGTAGCAAGTTTAACAACTTTTTCGTCTATGATAATAAGTTTTCTATCAAAGATACCATATTTTTCTTAGAAGTAACAATTTTTTCGTTTATGATAACAAGTTTTCTGTTAGAACTAGCAAGTTTTCCAACACTAAAAAATTTTCTCCTCGAGGTAGCAAAATTTTCCTCAATGCTAACAAACTTTTACTTAACGCTGCGAAAAAATTGTTGGAGGGTGATTGTACAAACTGCGGAGGGAGATCATTTGATTGGTAATTGAAAGTTCTAGCGCTCTTTTTAAGATTCAGAGTGATCGGAGGGTGGATACCCCTCTCCACACCTCATATTTTCCCGAACTGTATCTGATAGAAATCTTGAGATGGTTATATGTTGTCTTAGAAGCTTCGAAAAGAGCTCATTCAATTGTGAAATTGAAAGGGCGCTTGTGCCCTTTTTAAGTCGAAAGTTACTGGAGGGCAGGTAATCCCCCTTGCACGCCCACCATTTCCCCAAAAGCATCCAATAAAATTTTGAGATATTCATTTTGTTCAACATAGTTGTCGGAAATTATGTATTTAACGATGACAAACCCCCTACAGTCCTCAGAGCAAGGGTAGTAAGCTATGCCCTGGGGGTATATAAGGTTTACAGAGAAAGTGGGTTCGTAAAAACTTTGGAGGAGGCTCATTAGATTGCTGATCAGAAGTTTTAGTGCCAATTTTTAGATTCAGAGTGATTAGAGGGTGGATACCCCCTCCCATACCTCGTATTTTCCCGAAATGCATCATATAGAAAATTTGAGATGGCTGTTTTGTTGTCGTAGAAACTTTGAAAAAGGCTTCTTCGATTGGAAATTAAAAGGGCTAGTGCCCTTTTCAATAGTCGAAAGTGATTGGAGGGCAACTAACCCCCTCCCACGTCCAAATTTCCTCAAATACATCTAATCGAAATTCCGACATAGCCATTTTGTTCAACATGATTGAAAGATGCGAAATTATATCTTTGAGGGTGACAACCCCACCAGAGCCCTCAGGGTCAGGGTTTTCAGTTATGCCATGGGGGTATATAAGGTTTATATAGAAATGGTGATCGTATAAACTTACCTTCCTATTCTTCGAAACTATTTCAACTGGTGAAAAAATCCCCTAGGCCTTGGTCATTCGACTTTTAACATCTTCACTGCGCCCCCATCTTTGCTAATATACTACCTAGGTAAGTGAATCTGTCAGCTTCATCGATTGGTAAGTAAAGCAGTCCTCTTCATCTTGACTTATTCCTAGTCTTTTTGACTTTTTCTTCTTAACATTAATTTTCGAACCCGTTATTACACCCTGAGCTCAGAAAACCTCTAAAACTTATTCACTTTGCTAATATTTTCATCTAGTAAGGTTTTTCTGTATGGTTTATATATTCTTGGATTTTTTTTTGTATATTAACATTTTCAAAATGAAAAGTTGCATCTTATACTTTCACAGGCAACGCTATATCGTTGCCTATAGTAAAGGCCATACGGCTCAAATTTTTCATTATTTATTTAATCATTTTTTCCAGAGGCACTTCATATGGAAGGGGTCGTCGAATAAACTTCAAAGGGGGCACAGTCGATTGGAAATCGAGATTTCTAGTGCCCTTTTTAAGGGTCAAAAGTAATTGGAAGGCGACTATCACCCCTTCCACTTCCACCATTTCCCCAAGCTCATACAATCAAAATTTTGATATAGCCATTTTGTTCTACGCAGTTGATTTCCAAATAGAAATTATGGTTTTCAGGAGAACACTCCCCCCACAACCCTCAGGGCAAGGGTTGTAATTTATGCCCTGGGGGTGCATAAGATTTTTATAGAAAGCTTTGTCGTAGAAACTTCAAAAAGGGCTGATTCGATTGGAAATTCAAAAAGTTAGTGTCCTTTTTAATAGTCGAAAGTGATTGAAGGGCAACTAACCCCCCTCTCGCGCCCACCGTTTCCCCAAACACATCCACTCAAGATTTTGAGACAACCTTTTTGTTCAACGTAGTTGAAAATTCGGAAATTAGGTTTTTTGAGGATGACAACCCCCCCCCCACAACCCTCAGGGCAAAGAATGTAAGTTATGCCATTGGGGCATACAGCCATTTAGATTTCCAATTGAATGAGCCCTTTTTGAAGTTTCGACGACAATGCTTATTATAAAAACCTTATTTGCCACCAGGGCATAATTGACAACCCTTGCCCTAAGGGCTGTGGGGGGTTGTCATCCACAAAGACCTAATTTCCAGAATTTTCATCTACGTTGAACAAAATGGCTATTTAAAAATTTTGATTAGATGGGATTGAGGAAAAGGTGAGCGTGAGAGGGGGGTTAGTTGCCCTCCAATCACTTTTAAATATTAAAAAGGACACTAGCCCTTTGAATATCCAATCGAATTAGTCCATTTTGAAGTTTTCTACAACAAAGTCTTCTGTAAAAACTTTAGGCCCCATGCCCCCAGGGCATAACTTACAAGCCGTGCCCTCAGGGCTGTGGGGGAGTGTCGTCCTCTAAAACATAATTTTTATCTGGAAATCAACTACAGAGAACAAAATGGCTATCTAAAAATTTTCATTGGACTCAAGAACCATATATTTTCAATGAGCCTTCAGCAATAATAACACCACTAATGGACTTTAGGGATAGTGCCTTAGTGATAGTGACTTAGAGTGGCAAAGGGGGTTTTTAAACGAATGTTTTGGGGATATAGATAGCTTGGATGATTGTTTATAAATGAATATTTGGGGGATAGGCCCACAATGGTATCTAAACCGGGTTCTCATGCTAATAGTTATAATCAAATTCCATCACAAGACAAAGCAGGCTGAATAGATCAACTATCCCCAAACACTGTGGAATGACTCCTCAGTGAATTGGGTAAATTCACCCCTCGGCCCACTAATACGGCCCACTCGGCCCACTAATGGAACATACTAGTGGTGGTGCTATTGAAGATTCTATGCCAACCCCACACTATTGAGGTTGATGAGAGTAGTGAAACATTACCCCCACCTGCATTAATAAAACCAGATTTTTTCTTATATAACTCTGCCTTGCGTCATACTAATGTATATACCACAAATTTCGTTGACCATTTCAATTCTTTAATGTCAGAGGGTATAGTAACAGACCCTATGGCTATCACATACTCCTATCTTAACAAGATTCGAGCCCTTCTTGAACAAAAGATGGGGGTTTGCGGAGGGAGGGGCAGTTTAAAAGCATCTATAGCACCAAAAATATATTATTCATAAGAAAATGCGAGCACATTCTGTTCAAAATACTTGCATACAGAAATGTTAGCAATTCGTCCGCATTTGGCAAATTATGAGGAGTTTCTTCTAGATTGGGTTAGCAGCATCATAACTAAACTGGACAATTATAATGAGGGGGGTAGTGGGTCAGTTGTTTTATTCATTGAGAATATGAGCGTTAACATTTGTAGATTTAAAAACCATTTTATTTTAAGAGGTGAGGCTGGGGGAGGGTGGGCTATTGAATTAAGATATCATTCTGATTTAGAGGGTTGTGGAGGAATACAACGAATATTTTTCGATGCGAGGCTACAATGTTTCAAGTATTCATTTTTAATTGCCGCCTTTAGACCAACGCAAAAATATGCTTCTAAGAAAAACTTGGATGAATTGGCAGCTAATAGGGATGGTTCAAAGTTTCTGAAAGTAGATTTCAATTGTTTAAGTGGTCAATTTCCCGTAACATTAAAAGGGATAGATATTTTAGAGAGGGCTAATGAACATTTAAAGATTGGTGTTACGGTGCTACAGTACGACACAGAATTTGAAAAGGGTCAGAGTTCTGATAAAAAGGGTGTATTTTTTCCAGTGAGGGCTCCGTCCATTGAGTCAGTGAAGCATTGGGTCTGGCTTTTACAAAACGCCTCCCTCAGAGCCTGATTTAATAGGACATTTTAATCCAATTACAGATATTAAGGTTTTGGGGGAGGGTAAAAACGGGTGTGTATGTTATTATTGTCCAACATGTCTCTCAAGATTTTGTAGTAATTTAAAGTCAGAGCATCACGTGAAACACTGTAAATGTCACGGATACCAGGCTGTGGAAACGGTTAGCGGAGATAGGGCGATCTTAAGTTTTAAGAACTTTCAGAATACGGTCCTGCAGAGCAATAGGATCGTTTTCGACTGCGAAGCCAAACTCACAGACGTACACGATTTGTCAAATCCGAATCGTGTTAAAATACATGAAGCCATAGGGGTGTCTTACGCACACGTGCAAAGAGACTCCAGTAATACCATGCAAGTGTTTGATGTAGTTGAGTCGTTGGGGGGGGGGGAGGATGAAGACTGCTTGTGCACGGCATTGACCAGTCTAATTAAAACAGCGAATGGTGCAATTTTTTGCCTACGCTATACAAACTATCCTATGCTCCTATCACCAAATGACAGATTGGCCATTAAAAATCGTAAAATATGTTATGTTTGCAAGGGAGAATTTGATGATGGTACTGGGAACGGGAGAAAGAGGAAAGTGATCGACCATGACCATTTATGGCAGGAAATTACATCTGGAGGGAGTAACTTTAGAGGGGTTGCACATCAATCGGGCAATGTAAACGTTAGACGGCAATATTTAGCACCTGTTTTTATATACAATTCCAATTACTATTTAAAGTTTATTTTACCAGCGTTTGCCCGCATTTCCAAGGGGGGAGTGGTAGATAAAACATGGATAGATGGTTCTTTTTTTATAATATCATACCCAAATCATCGGAGAAGCTACTGCTGCTAGAATTAATTTCGAAAACAGTTGATAAGGGTAACACGTGCCTGAATAAAATCTGTTTCTTAGACTCATCCAGTTTCTTCCCCAAATCTTTAAGTCAATTGATTCAGGAACAGAAAAGGGACAATTTTGATAGTTCCCTCTCCTTAAACAGCGTTTCCCCGATGATGAAATGTATGATTTATTAACGTGAACGGGCATATGCGCTTATCATTACTACAACTCTGCCTCGATGCTAGATGAGGTATCATTACCGCCTATTGAAGCATTTTACAATTCTCTTACGAACAGTCAGTGCACCAACTGGTGACTATAAATTTGCCAAGAGGGTTTGGGCAAAGGGTGGGTGTAAAAATGGATCGGATTACTGTAAACTGTCTTTGGCCAGTGATGTACTGACTCTTCTTGACATTGTGCGCAAAAATACGGATAAAATCTATGGGGAATTTGGGTTGGATTTAGGGTATTATTTTTCCACTTCTCATCTGGTTATGGACTTGATTCTTAAAATCAGCAAAGAAGAAATAGGTCTAATCACTGACGTGGATAAGCACCTGTTTGTAGAGAGATCAATGAGGGGTGGGTTTGTTTTTCACGGGGGTCGTATCATGTAAACTAATCTGACCGGGACAGCACACCGATGAAAAGTCAGCTGCAGTTTTTTGGATATGAATTCCCTTTACCTGTCGGCGATGTCTCACTACTGTTTTCCATGTGGGAATAACACATGGCTTAACGATTCTTGTGCTGAAATTTCTCCAACATTGATACCGTTGAGGAGAATGGGGTGCAGGGATAATTTTTTGAAATTGACGGTGAAATACCCATGGAACTCCATGACTTGGTAAAAGACTGTTTTCCCGTGCATAAACAGACCGGTGGGTAGGGACTCTCTGAGTCCCTACAATTTATCTTTAGTAGAGGATGGGAGTACAAAGACAGTCAAAGACTGTCTTTGACCATACACAGAATATAAGAGAATATCCTCACAATATACGGATTTCAGTAGAAGCAAAATTCGGAAAAGGTTCAGGAGAACTGTATGAAAAAATCATACTAGAAGCCTTTTTGCAAGGGCTACCCAAAAATTATATAGAAAAGTAATAATTTTATTGAGACTTACATTTTAGATGTACTAAAGTGCTTCGCTTCAATTGACGACAATAGAGGTAGAGATAATAATGACCAAATCTCTACAATGACTGCATATTGATAATTCTAACAAATGAAGGCCCAATAATAGTTCTGACAAACGAATGCCTCGAAAAACACTTTTCTTCACTATATCAAACTAGTCCTCATTCTGCGCCCTATAAGATATTTCACGATTGGCCCAACTCTTGTGAAGGGCCAGCTACCTTATAATTATGTTTGCACTCACTTCATTATGCTAACTGTCCATCCAATAATTTATGTTAAATATTTTTGATGATTAAACATTCATACTGCTCTTATAACTTAGGCTTCCTGTGAACATTGTATCTAGTGATTTTTTTTATTACCAAATATCTTCGCGAAATTCAAAACCGTCTCCCGTGATTAGCACCGAGGTTTGGCTGAAACTAAAATGCAGTTTTTTCTTTTTGCTGATTAAGAATTTAGACTCTTGGAAACGGGATTTAAGCTTAATTAGGGGAAGTTTAATATATGTCGGAATTATCTTTAGAAGGAAAGAATTTTTTTGTATTTTAAATATATCACATATTACTCACGGTTCTGCCGGGTGAATTTTTCTTAAGCTAAGTAATAAGCTAAGTTCCGCCGGGTGAATTTTACGATCGCATCATCTGCGTCGTTACAGCTTATTTCGTGGCGTTAAGGGCTGCACCGACTGCAATGGGGGGGAATAGACAAATGGGTGACCGCGCCACTCGCTGAACGCGAGAAAATAAAATGCTTAACTATAGTAGGTTAGGAATTCTCCAACTATCAATCCAGGAGTGTAACCTCGCTTCCTCGCGTTATCTCCTTGTCAATTATCTCTAATGTTATGTAGAAATCAGATTCCTGGGAGCGTTACCAATGGAGTACAATTGAAGTAGTTATTCACTATGCGATGAGATACAGGCATATAATAAGAACAAACACAAAAAGAAAAGTAATAGTTTTATTGAGACTTATATTTTAGATGTACAACAGTGCTTTACTTCAATTGACGACAATAGAGGCAGAGATAATAATGACCAAATCTCTACAATGACTGCATAATGATAATTCTGACAAATGAATGCCCAATAATAGTTCGGACAAACGAATGCCTCGAAAAACATTTTTCTTCACTATATCAAACTAGTCCTGATTCTGCGCCCACAAGAGCTATTTCACGATTGGCCCAACTCTTGTGAAGGACCCGCTACCTTGTAATTATGTTTGCAAACTCACTTCATTATGCTAACTGTCCATCCAATAATTTGTTTTAAATTTTTAAAACAAATTAAGAATTTAGACTCTTGGAAACGGGATTTAAGCTTAATTAGGGGAAGTTTAATTTATGTCGGAATTATCTTTAGAAGAAAAGAATTTTATTTTTTTGTATTTTAAATAAATCACATATTACTCACGGTACACTAGCTCGCTAATAACTGTCAACAAACAAATATACCCCGGTGCCCCCAAATTTCTACTATCAGCGTATAATCAAGCAACTAATAAACCCTACGGCTACATCCTATTGGATTTTAATCAAAATACACCGTAGGATTTACGTGTCGCCACAGATATTTTTGACAATGAAATTACAGTATATCTCCCCGTGAACAGTAAAAAAAGGCTATTAGTTGCCATTATGACACTGAAGAAGCTACATGAAAATAGACATTTATTTTCCGTTCTAAGCACTTCAAAACCCCCACTTAGGAAAGCCATACTCAAACATGTTAATGACAACGATTTCATCAATCTAGTATCTGAACTTTTTGTAAATTTGACTGAGGGCAATGTTTAACTGCCAGAAGTAGTTAAGCAACAGGCAAAGTAACATAGTTCCATTGTGTACTTGCATTGGCCTGTTAAAAGAAAGGAACAAATTTAAAAGGAAACGTCTTCTTCAAGTGGGCAGTAGCTTTTTTTCACTTTTGCTGCCAATAATTGCAGGACTTGTAAACATTTTTCTCTACATGGCTAAACCCTATTAAAAAAAACCCAAATGGAATTCGCTCTTTCACCCGTGGAATACTTTGAGGACAATCTGAGTAAATTCATTGTCAATGAGAATATTGACAATGATAAAAGACTACTTTTTACTTCAAGATGCACTTCTCCGAGTGGACAAATATAAGCCCTATCGTGCAAAACCAGTCAATATGAGTGTCATTGATCACAAAAAAGAAACATCTCCTCAGGATTCTTTTGCTACTGCGGGAACACAATTAAAGAAAGAGGAATCGGATTCAATAGTGTCGAGCATTGGAAATCTAATGCCACACTCATATCGTGAACAAAGTAAACGACTCATAACTTATCTCATGGAAAGTGGTCTAGATCATATTCAAGTTGATAGAAATTGGAAAGGAATTATAATTCAAAGGAAGAGCTATAATCTATTTGTTTTAATCTATGATATGGTTAAAAATCGTAAAGGACTTTTATCATTTGACACTCATCTATACAACTTTCTAAATACATTAAACTTCCCCAAAAGCCTTATTAGCAATAGGCAAAGTCTATAAAAGTTAAATGAATATACTCCTTCCTCATCGTCAACAATTATTAAAACAGGAACCAGAAGAATATTTTAAATCAATCTTGGAAAAAACTAGCACACCTTTGTGGAAACATTGATTTGACAATGAGGAGGAGCACACCGCTGATAGCCAGACAATAGTGAACACGTATCGTTATAAACTCAACATCATCACCACCACCACCCGCTAGTATACAAAAGAGTAGTGGACGTTAAACTACGCGTTTACATTCAAAATGGTTGAAGTTCTGAAACGTGTTTATGAAAATATTGGTGAAGTTGGAAGTTTAAGTTCCCCCATCACTCTTTCCAAAGTCACTGGTGTTCCCACTAAAAGTGTACAGGACTATCTTCAAAATGAATCATTTTACACTCTGCATAGAAATTATAGGCTTCGTGCTAATCATTATCGAAAAACTGAAGCCTTTTTCTCACTGCACATAATGCAAGAAGATCTCTTAACCCTAGATGAGATTCAACGGCGTCATAATACACCGTTCAAGTACATTCTATCTGCAATCAGTGTTTTTAGTCACTATGCATATGCCATTCCATTGTGCACAAAGAGAGGTGTTGAAGTTGCTCAGGCTATAGAAAGTATTCTCGAACAAGATTCACATAAAAAATTTCAAACGGATCGCGGTAGTGAATTTGTTAATCCACATGTCGAAGAAGTGCTAATGAAATATAATACAATGTTCTATCATAGTCATAGTTCTATAAAGGCTGCAGTGGCCGAACGATTGATAAGAACTATTCGAATTTTAATTTCAAGATGTTGTACATTGAAAAAATACACTTCTTTTATTCATCATTTAGATAAAATCTTGTTGATTTATAATCAACGACCTCATCGATCATTGTCCAACTCAATCCCAACGGAAGTTCGTCATTCTGATCATGATACATTTGATACTTTTCTTAAACAATATTCCAATGAAACGATTGTGAAGAAAAAAATTCAATGTTGGTGGTACTGTTCGAATTAATAGAACAACGAATGTTTTTAAAAGGGTAATTACTTGTGGTCCACTAAACTATTTAAAGTGGCAAAAATCTTAGACACAAAACCATAACTTATCGTCTACGAGAAACCAAAGATAAAGAGATTCTCTGTGGTTTCTATGACTATAAACAACAAAAAGTTAGAAACACTAGTTAAATTTATCAAATTGAAAAGATATTAAAGACTCGTACTCGCAGTGGAAGAAACACTTACGTGTTCGGTGGCTAGGATATAACTCTGATTTTGATTCTTGAATCGGTGTTGAAGACATTAACAATGCCCAATGATTTTTACGTAACATTTTTTTCCAACGTCTCCCATCTTCTCTACAATGATTTGAATAAAACAAGTGATTTTTGGGACGAAACTCTCCCCCGCCATCAAATTCGATGGTGCCTATGAAGTGGCTCTTGTTGACTGTATTCTCAAAAATACCTATGATATCCTGAGAAAAGATCGCAAATATGATATCAAAACTAGACCCCATGATTGGCCATCAGCCGTTAACGAACAACATAAAATTCAAAGATCAATTGGTTGGATTATCCATATGTTCAATTACCACGCGAAGAACTCACATGTATGAATGATTTATGTCGTTCTATCAGTAAAAGAGTTTCTGCTCGTAAAAAAGGAGCCTTTCATTTCAACTATTCAAAGGAAGAGGGGAGGATATACATTATTTCACCCATTGCCAATGAAAAGGTTATCTCAACGATAATCTAAAAGATGTTCTTGTTTTTAAACTTAATATAATCCATGGTAAAAGTGCCGGAAACACTAATGTTATTTTTGCTGAGTGTTCACCAGCCTTCTCCTTGGACACTTGTATATTTCTCTATGCCTCATTTGTTGAAACATCCAGAGTTGGTAATAGCAATGTCCCTCTCCAAGGAGTTCTTTAACGAAAAACCAATCAAGATAATATTCATCATTACAATATATAGCACTGTAATGGGATCAATTTCAAAAACCTTAAAATCTTCAATTAAAACCACCCAAAATATGAACCCAAAATATGAACGCGAAGAATTCAAGTAACCTACAAATCAAGCAAAACTCAAGCGTCCAATTTAACATAGTGAAACAAATGTATCTAATTCAGACATACATTGTAAGAATCTTTCCCACAGAAAATCTAATACATAAATCCGCCCTTGTGTCGCCAATGTATGTAATACAAAAATATCAGTTTGACTAAATCTTATATGACAGGTGGCTAACAATGTAATTTAAACTTCAAGATCTTGAAATACCAAACCATCGAGAGATAGTAGAATTTATTATTCTCATTAGCAAAAAGCTACAGTGTAAAACTTTGTTTGTTCTGAAAATATCAGAATAAAACATCGCAATTAAATCCTATTGTCCTTTAAGATTTATTATCCTCATTAGCGAAAAGCTACAGTGTAAAACTTTGTTCGTTCTGATAATATCAAAATAAACATCTCAATGTAATTAAATCCTATTGTCCTTTAAGAATTTTCACAGAAATAAATCATCAGACTTCCAGGAAATAAGTGACACCTAACAAGCAAAAAGATACGGTGTATAACTTTGTTTGTTCTGAAGAATTCCAATGTGATATCAAAAAAGTCATAAATCTTAATTAAACCCAAGTAGCTCATTGGTTCATCATTATCCAATAGTGATGTAGGGCAAATAGTACAACCAATGGGAACTGTAAGATATACTTTTAGTGAACGCCCAAACGTAACCTCAGGCGAAATTGGAAAGAATAGATAGTTAGGACTTAACAATTTTGAGTCAGTCTTTTACGAGTATTATTGGAGTCTTATTGCAGTCTTGTTGAAGTCTTAGAATTTCTTATGATTTATGTTATGTGAGTCTATTCAAGATAAAATTTCGAGAAAACTTTTCGTCAGTGCATTAACTTTTGCGTTGCATCGCTCCAGATGACAATTTTGTATTAGTGTCTTATATTGCCAGTGTGTCGGTATAACCGAAGCTCTGCGACAGTTATGTGAGTAACAATAAATGCATTACTTTGTTATTTTATTCTCTCTATGTTAATATTTCTCAAGTTTGTTAGTCCTTGTGGCTCCACTCGCTCCTAAGGGAAACTGAAAGTTTTCAGTCTGATTTCGACTCAGTATGGCCGTTAATATAAGCTCCCTATTTGTACTACTAGTTTAAGCTCCCCACTCTAGAAGTTCCGCCTCCACTCAGGTAAGCTACTCGCAAACCGTCAACCAAGAGCTTGACTAAATTTCCCCATTGAATTATTAATTGGAATTTCCGTATTAGGAAACATCAGAAGACATAACCACAATTAAAATTTTCAAAGAAAAACCCCCCCTTAGAATTGGCGCTGCCTGTTTAAAGGAGCAAAAACATAAGGACAAAAAAAAACAAAAAAAAAGATTATTGAGAAATATTACGCATAGGAAAAAGTGTGATACCTTGTAGACTTATAATTTACTTGTGCATGCTTTGAAAGTGCCATTTATTGCGCATGCTTTGTAGTGCAATATTTTATTAAGCCTAAGTCCCCTTAAAATAATAACAAAAATATAATTTAGACGTGCCAAATTTAAGTTATATATAAAAAAAAAAAACCAGTGCCGAATTTTAATTTACTTTGAAAAAAAAATACCAAAATGTCGTTGGATCAAAACGAACAATTATTAAAGCAAAAACTCATTGCCAAAACAGTGGAAATCTCAAAATCGCTTCCTTCATATAACGGTGATGCAGACGTAGACGAATTTGTTATTCAATTAAACCAATTCGTAGAAGTAACTCAAACGGACTTAAAATCATTGGTAGGCATGTTGTTAATGAGACTTAAGGGACAGGCATTAACATTCCTGAAACAAATAGAAAAAACAATAGGGGAAGATAACAACCCCCAATAAACTCAATTGAAAAATTGCTAAAAGCGTTCCGAGAAAGATTTGTTGAAACTAGTTCAACACACAAATTAAAGCATGGTACGGTATGTTTCGATGAAACACAAAAATGTTAGGGAATACCTACACAAGGTAAATCGTATCCATTGAGGCAAAATATGGAAAAGAATCGGGCCCTTTATACGATAAAATCGTACTTAATGCTTTCATGCAAGGATTAAGCCCCAAACTATACCGAATGTTAATATCAAAAATATTCAAACATTACAACTAGCAGTTCAGGAAGTAGAGAGAATGATTGAAATTGACTCGATTGTGGCAAATCACAATAAGTCAAGAATAAATAATGTAGAAAGTTCAACTCCGGGACGATCACGAGGGATTTCCCCAGGATTTTTTTCAAGAGATAATTCACCCAAACCGAACCAAAATAGGTCTCCAACCCCTACGAAGCAAAGAATGGTACGTTTTGTACCCACGAATACAACAAACTACGGACAGAACCCCCCAATTATATGCTATGCATGTAATAAACAAGGACATATCGCCAGGGAATGTCGCACTAAAAACAAATATACACCTGTAACCTCAAGTTTTAATAATCGTTTGTTCGGGAGAACAAACTCAAGTGCCAATGGGGCAGGAAACTATAGAAATAACCCCCCACGTCTAAGTGATTCCCATACCCGGGGCGAAAAACTATAGAAATAACCCCCCACGTCTACGCAACCCACAACAAGGATTTGCATATACGAATCCTTCCCAATATACGCCTCAACAACCCTATTCTAATCCCTCACCCAACCGACAAAATAATTATCAGTTCCCCAACGCAAACACGCAACAAAACATGTACCAATTTAATTCACGAACGGTGTATCCAACTAGATTCAACAGGAATACATCTGATAACAGAGGATATTTTTTTCCGACGGGAAACGAAAGAAATTTTTCGTCAATACGAAATGAACACATGCCGCGAGCCGTCGGCACAAGAAACTTTAACCCACGCAATAATACGTGGCAAACAAGACAATCAAATGTCAACCAACTTGGAACTTCCCTAACAAGTGAAATTCCCACCGAACCCCAACTTCAAACGCCAACTTATCAGATAGGCGCACAGGGAAACGAATTAGGCCCCCAAGAAAATTAACCGGGACCCTGGAGGCCAATATTTTTCATAGGTCCCATCCAGTAATTGTGCCTTCCTTAAGTGATGATGATGATATATTACCTATATTAAATAATTTTAGTGTTGCGAGTATTAATTTCAAAGCGTTAATAGATTCAGGTGCATCTGTTAACATAATAAATTCGAATGTATTTAATAGACTTCCAATATATATTAAGCGACGGAAAAATTTCAATATTCCCAGTTTAACTAGTGTCACAGGTCATAGGCTGGAGGCTGTAGGCTCCATACGTTTAGATGTGACAAAAGATAATAAAATCTTTCCTACAAACTTCATAATCTGCAAAAATTTCTCATATGAAGCTATAATTTGGTGCTAATTTTTTTAAAATCTAATAAAGTTTTATTGGATACAGCAAACAACAGACTCGTGTATCCATACGATTCTGATCTCCAACGCATGGAGAGAGGGAAGCAACAGTAAATAGAATAAAATCTTTTGTACCCTATCTCTCGTCTCGAGAAAGAAATTCAAGCAGCAAATGGATCGAGTCAGTAAAGCAAAAATAGGGAAAATGCAGGAGTATAGACAAACAGAAAATAAAGAAAATAACCGAATTATGGAATAAAGTAATAAATCTAAATACTATTATAAGGGGACAGGACTTTAACTCACCCTTACAATCAACCCAAAAAGCGGAAGACCTGACGCAGCCAAGCGCTAATCTTAACCTAATAGAAAATGACTCGAAAGAAAAAATACTATGGGTTCGCGGTACGTAAAACAAAAATCCCCCAAATACTATGCAAAGAGTACAAATCTCTGAAATGGTCACCCCTGTAAATGACAATTCTGAAATTTGGTTCGCATCCCCGTGTAAAGAAATTCCAGAAAATCTGTTTTGTGAAGAACAGATCATTTCATACGAAAAAGACGAAGGTTTTATTTGGTTAACTAACACACATGAAAACGATATGATTACATTGAAAAAAAGGAACATGTCTCGTTGAAATACAAGTGATTTCTGAACACAGCTAAACAAGTGAAAAACTCCAGGAAAACACTAGTTGATGGCATTGACGTTAGTAATCCAAAGAATAGGTACCCATTAACAAGATCCCAATTTTTGAAAAATTTAAATTAGACCATATTCAAGATACACAATTAAAAGAAAAATTAGGTGAATTGCTTTGGAATTTTAGAGATATTTTTTCTACATGTGAGGAAGATATCGGGTCGATACCTTTCTACGAACATTCTATCCAAACCACAGGGTTACCCCCGTAGCTAAACAGCCCTATCGCATCCCCCATCCCTACAAAGGCTGGTTAAAAAATAAAATCCGTGAATTAGAAAGAAACAATATTATACGGCCAAGTATAAGCCCGTATTCAGCCCCCGTTATACTAGTTCCAAAAAAAAAGAACAAGGACCTTAGGCTTGTAGTAGACTATAGAGCCTTAAATAAGCAGGTCGTTAGCGACAAATTTCCCCTGCCCCGAATTGATGAAATCCTAGATTCCATTTCAGCCAAAAATAAAATTTTTACGTCTCTCGACCTCACGCAAGGTTATCATCAAGTCAAGATAGCAGATAATGACGTCTATAAAACGGCCTTTTCAACGACGGAATGCGGTTCTTATGAATATTTGAGAGTACCCTTTGGACTCAAAACCAGTTCAAGTGCATTATGTAGACCCCTGTTACATTTATTACGAGGTATAGAAAATATTATCCATTTTGTGGATGATGTTATTTGTGTGGGAGAAACACCAGAAGATCACATAAACACACTAGCCAAAGTTTTTGAAAGATTCAGAGAGGGTAATCTAAAATGTAGACCTGAAAAAGTAAATCTATTTCAATCCGAAATAAAATTCTTAGGAATGATAGTGACCCAAGGTCAAATATCACCGGACCCCGAGAAAGTAAAATGTGTAGAAAACCTCAAACCGCCAAAACCATCAAACAACTAAGAGGTATCATTGGTTTAACCAGTTATTTTAGAAAATTTATGCGCAACTCCGCCCAAATTGCAAAACCCCTAACAGATCTAACTAAAGGGAATTCCCAAAATATTACCTGGTCGCTGGAAGCTCAAACTTCTTTAGACACTCTCAAGAAAGCTCTTGCTTCTGAACCAATATTAGCGTTACCAGACTTTGAAAAAGGTACATTTGTGGTTACCACCGATGCTTCAGCTCTAGGTATCGGTGCAGTCCTTTCCCAAATAATCCCTGTGGAAAACAACCCTGAATCCCAACAGGACCCCCCTCAATATATAGAGAAAGTCATATGCTATTCAAGTAGAACTCTAACCAAAGGCGAAAGTAGTTATTCAGCAACGCAATTGGAGTTACTATCTATAATTTATCATTTAGATAAATTCAGACATTACTTAGTAGGACGAAAATTTAAACTGCGCTCGGACCATAAAAGCTTACAGTACCTGAGCACATTCAAAAATCCAACCGGAATTTTAGCAAGATGGATAATGAAAATCCAAGACCTGGATTACGAATTCGAACATGTGACCGGTAAACAGAATGCCCCTTGTGATTACCTGAGTAGATACCCCGAGAATAACTCTTCAGATAATGAAACCAAACAAATAAATGCCATTAATCCCTGTAAACGAAGACACAAGAAGAATAAACCAAAAATCCTTACAGAAGAAAAGGGGCTACGAGTAATTCCCTTATCCCTAGCTAACATCAAAAGAAACCAAGTCAAGGATGAAATGTGTTCGACCCTCATTAAATATTTTGTGAATTCTGATAATCTCCCTGATAAGTTCAAAGCCCTAAGACGGGAAATAGACAATTTTTATTATGACTTAGACGAAGAAATCCTTTGCAGGATAGTAACAGGCGAAACGAATAGAAATCAAACCTTAATAATCCCAGTGCTCCCCCAAAACTTAATAATACCTGCCTTTGAGTACTTCCATTCGGAGATAGGCGGACACTTAGGAATAACCAAAACATTTCACAAGTTAAAACAATACTTTTATGTTCCGTCGGCGTTAACAAAACTCAAAGATTTCATAAGTACATGTGAAGCGTGTAACTTAAGAAAAAATCCCCAAACGTACCCTAATCCCCCCTTGGGAAGAGTGCCAGTAGCAAGGTTCCCTTTCGATATCGTATCATTCGACCTATATGGTACGAGTGGAGGATTACCTGTTTCTAATAGAGGTCATACTTGCCTTCTTTCAGTAATAGACCATTTTACCGGCTTCACTTTTGCCAAAGCATTGAAAAATCAAGGCGCACACGCCACGAGTAAAGCGTTAGCAAAAATATTTTTAAAATTTGGCGTTCCTCATCGGGTTATTAGTGACAACGGAACTAACTTCGTTTCTAAAGTAACAAAAAAGATTTAATGAGTTTCCTTAAAATAGAGAAATTAGTAACCTCTCCCTACCATCCCCAAGCTAATGGAAAAATTGAAAATAGGCACAAAATATTTTCCAATGTCTTGAGTATTTATACAAAGACAATCGAAACGATTGGGATCAATATCTACCTTACTTAACTAATGTGATTAATACGGCATACTCGGAAACGACTAAAGAAAGTCCATTTTTTCTTTTGTTCGGACGCGATTTTAAATACCTTATCAAGAAATTATAGAATCAAGACAGTATTACAATAGTACAGAGGACTATAAGCAAGATTTTATAAATAAGATGAGAAAAACCTATAAAATAGTTAGACAAGAGTTGGAAAAAATGTAAGATGAATCAAGAGTTGAGGAATGAATCCAAAATCAAGGGGAATATAAATTTTAAGGTAGACGACCGTGTCTATCTGAAAAATGTAAGCTAAACTGGAAGGCAAAAAACTTTCCAATAAATATTCAGGACCCTACAGAATAATCAAAAAATATGACAACGATTTTACTTTTAAAATGATAAATCCAGAAAACGGGAGAACATACAAAGCACATGTAAGCCGTATGAAAGGTGCCAAATACCCCATTAAGTGGGCACCCGAACTTTCATCTTCAGATTCATCAAACGCGGAAAATGAATTTCCTAAGTCAAGGCTATCCGAATTAAAACCCTTTAATTTCAAACAAAACTACTTTGAAAACCATAGCGAAGAGGAAGATTTTGAAGAATTTTTAGCCATGAAAAATTTAGTCATCCCAAAAGAAAACCCTTAATACCCATACCTGCAAGAACCCCAAAAGGTCCAGAAGGTTCATCCTCAGAAAGCTCAGAGGAAGAATTAGATTATACGCTATCCCCAAAAACTCAATTTTTTCCCGATAGAATTTCAACCCCATGTCCCCCCAAAAGATTTCCTGATGACATGGTATCCCCAGCAACCTCAATAGAAAGACCCCTATCGCTACAGGAGGAACTAAACAGAGCTGTGGAAACTCCAGGTGCAAAAAGGAGGAAGACTCCCCCTAGGGATACAAATACAAAAAGCTTGAGAGAGGCCATGGACATTATTAATTATCCGATAAAAACAAGGCAAAGTACCTTGCCGTGGACACAGGAACACCCTGAAGATGAAAACTTGGGACAATACCATCACATAACGGTGTCTAAAGTAAAACCCAAGGAATCTCACTCCTGGAAACAGACCATGCTAAGAAATACACCCCACCCCCCGGAGGATATGGCATTCAAGCAGTGGAGACATTCTCCAAAGGTATTTGACTCCTTCCAGAGTTTCCAGGAATCTTTTAACTCACCCGAAACAGGACTTCAGCGTGAGGAATTGGAAAATAAACCCTCTACCTCCAGAGGAGATGAGATATATGAAGCAAAAGCAGGTGATACCCCAAAATTCTCAAAGGACAACCCCAGAAAGCCCTAATGATGAATCCTCAGAAACTAGTTCTACTGAATCCAACGATGAGCCCCAAGACGCACAAAAACAAAAGCCTACTTCGGCTGCTGCCCATGCAAAACAGGCTAAAGCAAAAGGCCAGAAATTCCTTTTGAAACAATACAAGAAATTTGACCTAATCTCTATGGGAAAGTCAAAAAAGAGTAAAACGCAGAAAACGAACAGGAAGTTACCACGAAGTCTGGCAGAATAAGCAAGAGACCAGATAAATGGAAATATGTCTAGGAAACAAGTACCCAAAAAACTTATAAAGTAATATTAAATCGAAATGAGCAGTTTGAAAAAAAAAAACTTAAAACAAGAATATATGAGTAAGACATCACAATGAAAGTCACCCATAAAAGGTCGAAATAAGTCAATAGTTAATTTTTCCAGATAAACTAAATCCCGGCTTGGTAAAGAACCCCGAAGATAGAAGAAGAACAAGAATTGTTCAAACCCTCCTCCGAAAGAAAAATACTCAGTGCAACCCCGTTACTGACAAAACAAATATGGATCAACTATTTCAAATAAGATCAAAACTTCTCGATGACTCGGCACAATTAGTAGCAGAAAGAGTGAAAATCGAGAATATGATAGAAGCCACACTTAAATCCCTTAGTGAAGTGAAGGCCTCCCAAGAAAGAATGAACAAAAGAATAAATGAGATTTTAGTAACTAAACAAAAATGCAGGAAATTGGTAAAAAAGTACAAGATTATAGAAACAGTACTGTTCTGTCCGTGACAATGGCAGTACAAGAAGCTCTGGCACCCCAACGAGCAACTTCAGAAACAAAGAGATTTCTGCTCAAACCTAGAAAAAATGGTTGCAACATACTTTACTGTTGAAATTGACCTACCCCTCAGTCCCCATTTGGAAAACCTTCTTACTAACAGCTACAACGAAGGACCATCCCAACCCGCATATTTTACGATTCCAAATCAAGCTCGTCATCACCACATAAACCCCAAGTGGAAACTAATCAACAGAATCCTCCAACGGATAATAATATAATTACGAGGACCCAGTACCCTGACGCCCAAGAGAATGTTACTACGGGCCACAATTCCTCGGAAGTCTCTGCACCACAAGGAATACCCAATACACAACTACTACCAGAAGATACGAAAAAAACTAGGGAATATCAAACGCGGGAATTAGTTGAACTCAAAAGAAAGAGGTAAAAATATATATTTCTACGAGGTAAAAAATTCTATATTTCCACTAGCCAAGAATATAGAGTTTCCCTAATAAAAAAAAATAAATAAATAAATATATTACAAATTCACTCATAAAAGAGAAAGTGCGGTAGATAGCCATCCTAGCCTTACCCGGGACAACGAAGCGTCATCTTGGGTAGCCCCCCCCCGGAATAATGAACCCGAGGATCACAGGGGATCGCTTGGTGAGACGATTTACCTCAGGGCACGGGGATCAGATCCGTCTCCTAGGTTCGGTCGTCTATCGATTTATAACCTCAAACCACTATAATCCAAAAATTGCTTTAATTTTAATAAAGTATTCGGATCGGCGCTTGAATACTCAACTTGGCAACCGATCCAGGGAGCCTTCGGTGTGTCGATCCTCCAAAGGCTTGGTTGTTTGTATTTGGATGTTCGATAAGCTGAGAGTTCCTCAGGATAGATTCTACCCCTTCGGAGATCAATTTTGTAGGATATTTTTTTTTCTCAAAAATCAAGTACGGAATCAGATAATACGAAATCTAATCAAATACGGAGTTTCAAAATGTACTAAATTTAATCACAAGAAAAGATGACCGAAATAACCACCACCCAAACTTGCCGTAAAGGCTATAAAATACCAAACAACTTAAAATATTCAGTCAAAAAAGTATACACGCGAGTTATTATCGTATTAATCACCCAGCTAAGAAACAATTAGGAAAACAAGCAATTAGCGGCAATATAATAAGCAAGCTTATCATGGTCACTAGTTAGCTAAATGTGTATATATATATATATATATATATATATATATATATATATATATATATATATATATATATATATATATATATATATATATATATATATATATATATATATATATATATATATATATATATATATATATATATATATATATATATATATATATATATATATATATATATATACATATATATATATATATATATATATATATATATATATATATATATATATATATATATATATATATATATATATATATATATATATATATATATATATATATATATATATATATATATATGTGGGAGTAGTAACGATGCGAGGCATGATTTACCTGCATATAAGCATACGATAATTAACCGAATTATAGATATAGGGCCTCTGTTAAGCTAAATAACAGAAGCAGGCCTCAGTCATTATATGAACGGAAGATTTTGCCAAAAAATTAACTAATCGAAAATAGTTATAAAAAAAAAAATTGTACCTTTACTTGATAAAATAGTGAATGTTTAATCCGCGTATAAGGTGTGTAGTGGCGTGAAGATTAGGTTATCAAGAGGAGACAATCCTTAACCAGCAAAATAAAAAGGGTTCATCTCAGCCTTTGAATAAATCCAATTATCCAAAGAAACCCCCCAAATCCAAGAAAAATTATATTTTCCCAATTTTTACTGAACTAATACCATTTCTTGTAGCGTTAAAATTATTTATGCAAATCATGTGGTCCTATGCGAAATGCTAATCCTCGGAAACTATGTCACACCAGTAATTACGCTGTGCGTTCCGAAAATCAAAAAAAAACAGTAATGGTAAATTGATAGACTTGCTTACGTGTTCCTCCGACCGAAACCACGAACTCCAATGCATTCCAAAAATTACAAAAAATAAAACGACGAAATTTGGTCACACCCCCCCTTACCCCCGTGCGTTTTCATTTGTTTTACCTCAAAAAGGCATGTACCAACCAATTAATACGAAAAAATACCCTTAATACCGGTAGAAGGCACAGTTGTCACATTAAGATTACTTACCTGGCCCGACGTGCACCATGCGGGCCAGTTGGCCTTCAATCGAATAGTAGGAAATACGCTAGTTCTCCCTTAAATGTTAATACAATTTCTTTTCATGTCTTAGAGAAAGGTAACTAATCGTTATAAAAATTTTTAATCAATCAGAATAACAAAAGAGGGCCTTACTATTCCTCCAAATCCTTTCTTGTATTTAAGAATTTGTAAACCAATTTTCCAAAATTGGGCTAATTAAATTATGTAATTCTTTTTGCGAAAGTAGACCATCATTTTCGCAATATCTTGTTTTCGTGATTGGTCATAAGACACGCAATGTACCATTAGAGCATTGGCTCAAATCAATATCCCAAAATGTAAAAATAAATAAAAATTGTAGAACTTAAAATACTAAATTTGATAGGTAGACTTCAACCTATAGAAACGAAATAGGACATTTTAGTAAGGGATAAGTCCATTGGTAGAAACTAAAGATTTATTTTGTTTCCTTTTAGAAGTCTCGATGTCTTTATTCAGATAATTGATCATACATTGGTCATAGATTGATGTGGTATAATCAAGAACATATAAAATAAATAAAGTATTCTCTTTCAAAAAGAAAAATATCGTCAGAAATTCAACACAAAATAACCTTAAGCGCGAAAATAAGCAAAATTGTAGAATTTAAGGTGTTAATTACGCTATGTGACTTTCAACCTAAAATTCCTTAATAGGAAATATATTCACTGATACAAACAAAACTTCGAGGGCAGTGTAATTCCTAAACTATAAAGACAAGCCCCACAAATACAAAAAAAAACAAAAAAGAAAAGTTTTTTTTGGCACAGCCTATTTTGTAACAGCCTACTCGGTTAAAGAATTTCTCGAGTGGCAGAGTCTGATTCACATATCCTCTGAGTCAGGAGTGAGAAGAATTAAGGAGCAACCTTTCGTACGGGCAAAATGCGTGAAAATAGCTATCAAAGTTCCAAAATATCGTACCAAGGAGTCAAAAGTAAGATAAAATTTCAAAAAAAGGACGCATATTGATTAATTTTTCAATTTTTGATGACCAACTTTAGGGAACATATTTTCCCTAATAGAAAATTGTCATACCATAAATTGGAACCGTGACTAACAATTAGCTAAATAACACATTGGTGTTGCAATAATTAGCGAAAACAGTAGAACGCTTACAGCCGATAGAAAGGGCAATATAATCATCGAAAATCCTAAAGAATTGCAGCAATAAATTCAACCAATACTCACTTAAGGCGAGTCAAACCCTACCAAAGAACCGCGTAATTAAAGTATAACAAATAACCTGTAACAAAAGATTAACACAAAAAAAAAACTTTTTCCTTGGCCAGACAATTTCTTAGCCTTAGAAAGGTTTAGAACTGTGAATGGAAGGTAATCACGACTATTAAAACCAAACGACAAGATGATATTAAATATCGCCAAGCTAATATTGGTGTTAATATTAAACACCATGCTAATATTAATCGCTAAGACGAGCAAGACTAAATTAAACCAACATAGGCCTGTCGAAATACAGATTAATAACCAAAGTAATGCAGAAATCAAGTAATGCAAAAAGAGAAAACCAATTACGGTGAAAGGAAATTCCAAAAATCATAATAATTCATAAAATGCACTTATGACAAAATGGTATTTAATAGATTTTACTAACCTTATAAGCCAGCTCCGACCTCAGGTCCTTAATAATCCTTAACTCTCCCTGAGAGATATAGCATAGTAAACCACATGTTATTAGCGAAATTCAAGCTTCGCGAAGGCATGGTATTCAAGAGTTCAAAAAGATACATATTCACTAGTGAGCATATGTACTTAACTAAAATTAATGACATAAAAACAGACATTTATACGAAGTATGAACAACTAAAGAGTAACTTCTAATGTCATTAAGCGAAAGTTGTGGCCATAAAAGAAAGGAAGTGAATAGATCCCGAAACCGATAAAGCACTTTTACTCTTTGTTCAGAAGGCATGTTTCAAAAAAAAAAACTAAATTGGTAGATAAAATCAAGAAAAATTTTGAAACTTTCTCTTCAAATGAGCTAATATAGAAGAGTAAACTAGTAAAAATTATCACGATAAAATACCAAGGAAAAAATAACAGATACTACAAATAATATTCTAACCAAATTTAGGAGCCAAATCCCCCCCCCCCCCCTAATCGCGCGGCACCTCAACACACGGCGCCCACATCGCATCAAGCATAAATATATTTTAATTTTTATTTGGGAAATACAAAAAAAATTAGATTTTTATGCCTTACGACAAACTACAAAACCTTTAGGTAATACCACAATTGATAATAAGTACCTCCACCACGTGGCGTTAACTCCGCCACGGGAAAAATACGACTTAACACCTTAAGAGTAAGTGAGCTACACTTCAACTCACTCAACGCCCATTAATCAAGGATACACAAAGCTAAAGAAATGAAAGAATAGATACTTTAGTGCATCAGTTACAGCTAAAGAAGATATAAAGATAAATGAAAATGCATTACAGCTTAATAGCTTAACTTTTAAAAGCCTTAAAGAATAAGTCTATATTTTTCAAAAAAAAGGACCTTAATGATATTTGTCAAAACTATGTACGCTTAAAAAAGGTTGTTTAAAGAGAAGCCTCGTTAACTACAGGTTACTTAAGAAAGAATTTTTTTTGTTGTAAATAAGGATTCAACAAGTATGAAAATCGAATGCAACGCATAAACCCTTAAAGTTTCCTCAAACTAATCGACACATATCGCATTAATTGAAATATGCTAACGAACAATATAATATGACCCTTTACTTAACTACTTAAGAAAAAAAAAACCCACTCGAATCCATATAAAAGATATACTTTTAGCTAAAAGTCAGTAGTAGTACCTTATACGTTTCCAACAATCACTTGACTTTCAACCTCTGTTGAGAAAAAGTTACGTGGATACGAGACTTGATTGTACAACAAGACGTTGCTTGGCAAGCACTACCACTGCTTATTCATAAAACTTCTTAAACAAATGGCCCCTCAGTCGTGGGAAGCTGTGGCAAAGGGGCAATGTTGGATGGTGTCTATATGACATCCCATTGCCGTTTGGCCCTAGCTCTCTTATGAGAAACAACCAGGCAGTTACGAAAATTGATCATCACATAATGAGAAACTACAGTTTTAAAATTGGACAAAACTACCATAAGTCGTGGGGAGCCGGCGGGCAGCTGTTGTGACCCGTGGTACCTTTATCTCATTGGTCATTACAGTTTGCCCGGGGAACTCTTATGACAGAATCACAAATTTCTTTATAAAAAGTGACCCGCAAGAATTACCCCAAATCATCTCTACCATAGGAAAATAATGTGGCGACAAAGTGACCGTGAAAGAATATGAAATGAAAAAGTAAACGAAGTCTGATACGTGGGGAATACTTTTGCTCTGTAAGCCTTCCCTGTTGATTATTTGGGGGAGGCGTGCAGAGTGAGAGTACCTTTTACGAAATACAACTAAAACAGAAAGAAGAATGCCATAAAGACTAATAAAATTAACTATGCGATCTACTAAAATTACCCTACCTAACCCTCACAATTAGAGAAAATGTGATAACACAATTGACCATACGAGAATATGGAATAAAAATGGACAAAAAAATTCCGATGCGTGGGGAATGCGTTGACAGGGCGCTGGAACGCGAGTGATTTAATTTCGTGTTCGGCCGTGCCAAGGTATTTCCTACGAAGATCAACTCAAATAGGAAAAGGAACCCAAGGATACCAGTGAAAGTTAAACACCATAAATTAGAGGAGCCGACTAAAAACAGCTAAAAATAACAACAAATATCATCGAATTGAAGGCACCTAACTAATCTATTATTATGCCTTAATCATTATAACCATTTTTTATGTTAAGTTAATTTATCTCACAATTACTGATAAATTTTACATAAGAACACATTTCCAGATACGGTGTGTAAGTAACCTTCAACCACTGGTTAAGGGAAACGCCGAACACACGCAACCATACGGTATGTGCTTATATTGAACCTAAAATCTAGTAGAACAATCAAAATAGTAACCATGATAAGATACCCAAGCCATCATCAACAATTAAATAATCATAGACGAGAAAAGGTAATCTTATGGAACCTTAAGATAAGACATAGCGTAGACAATATTAATGCTCCGTTAAGGGGAATGGGGATATGTTGACAATTTAATGAAAGAAGAGGAACTTATTAAAGCAGAAGAAAATCTTGACTGTCCAAAACTATATTATCTTCTAAAATCTCAAAAGACTATGTTGGAACAAAGAATGATCCTAAGATTAACAGCAAGCCTAGTGCTTTATAATTTTAGTGCACGTGCGATGACAAGAACACTAGAGCACACTAGACGAAGCGCCAATCTGGCCTTCCGAATCTTAGTACAACATATCCCATCACAATGTATAGCTCGTTGTCTAAATATATTGCCGACAATATGTGGTACGATCAAGATGATAGTAATATAACTACAATTTGGCCCATTAAGTTTCTCTCCATATTAATAGACCAAGGACATATGTTAAAAGGTGAAAGCTTTCTTAAAATCTTATACGTCATTGTGTAAATAACACGTATCTAAATCCGATAAACCCTTCAATAGGATCCGCAATTTTTCAAGTTACCCCAAGCGAATATAAAGACATGAAGAAAATAACCCTGAATTTCTTCCAAGAAGATGAAAATTTCGGAAGAAAAATAGTCCCTGGATTAGACGTAATCGTACGTGAGCAACTATGCTGTTGCCAATCACATGTAAATCTAAGTTTCTCTGTAGTAAAGATAATAAATGACCCATTGTCATTACCTCAGTTGTGCAGGAGAGTCATTCGTCAAAATATGCGAAGAATGACATAACCGCCACTTTGGAGGGCCTGCACCTCCCAAACCAACTATTAGTGTATTTAATGTACCTAAATATACCTGAAAACGGTAAAAATGATATAGAATTTGAACTTCAATTTCTCAGCTCAAATGTTTCGTCATGGGAAAATTATCGACTACTCGATATGCTTACATCCCCAAGTTCAAAGGCGGCACTGCCGGATGATGCACCCATATTGAAATTAAAACCCAACATCAGTGGAAGAAACTGTATATACAAATAATCTCGTTAAAAATGAATAGTAAAGGAGCCTTATAATATTACCTAAAGCGTTGTAACTATAAATGTCGATTATTATCACGATTTTAAAAAGAAAGTGCATTATAGACCAGTATTGTATTAATGTTTATAAAACTATGAGTCAGAATAAGTGTTACGAAATCTAAGTACATTATCAATATATGACAAAAAGATAGTTTCTCGAAGGTCTCTGTACTTTTAAGCCTATAATGGGACCGCAAAGTCGTTTAAACTAGAGTACGGAACTTTAGGGAAGCAACTATGTTCGAACACACAAATAGCCAGGTGCAAGGAGGCACCGGTGAAAAAGTAGTTCAACCTCAACCTGAAGTTACCCTTGTTTTTTCACTCAAAATTGGTTAATATGGAGCTCAGATGACTCGAATTACGGTCGAATGAATAAGTACCCGATGTATTGAGGAAATGCCGGTGAAAAGGTAGTTTGACCTCGACCTAGAGTGTACCATGACTATAACCAATCTTGAAAAAGTTAACTAGACAAAAGTCAATAGAAACTACCTCCTTTTGGCCATTGTTCTGAAATGTTCTGAAAGGACCAAATAAAGGAATGGCCAAAGCAATTATTGATACGGAGTACATATGTATCAGACATGCAAAAGAAAATGTCATATACTCGGCTGCAATGATCGTCGTGAATAAGTCAGGGGAGGAAGTCGTTAAGTATGATTTAAGGAAATTTGACGTAAAATCTTACGAGTTCGGTTTAGATCTCGCAAACACCCCAAAATATCGGCCAGCGAGAGGCAAATTAGGAATCAAATATAACGGAAGAAAGGGAAAATACCTCCATTTTATTCAACATGAAATTAGGAAATTACAAAAACAATATAAAATCCGGTACTGGTATGTTAAAGGTCCTTGCCAGACAGATTTACTACTCCTCGACAAATGTAAAAAGCAAAAATTAGTTTACAAAATTGAAGGAAATCCAAACTGTGTAAAATATCAAGGGAAACATGACCCCCTCCAAGAAGTAAAATATTACAAACAGTACCTGTGTAATCCAAAGAGTGTACTATATAGAGCGAGAAGAAATGAATTGTGTTTAAAAGAATTAAAACTTATCAATCAAATCAAAAGTAACCAAGAAAACGAAAAAGCTGAAACAATCAAAATAATTAAAGTTAACTCAATCACTCTTGTGTGAAAACAATCAAATTCTTATGTGAAAGTAAGTAAAATATCTATCCCCCCAGCCTGAGAATCAACCATACATTAACCATACCCAAAGTAACAAATTGCAAGACCACGAATCTTAATCTCACCGTGTTTCCTTTAAGCAACAAAGATTATCATAAAATATAATAAATATAATATCATAATTAGCATTTTATTTCCTTCCCGAAAAAAAAGACAAGAATAACAAAAAAAAATAACAAGAATCTAAGTTCTCGTTCAATTATCAATCATAAGAAGTGTACCTGTATAATGTCTAATGAAATATTAATTCCAGAAAAAGCAAAAAGGATGTGGATAACAAAAGTCATAACAATCCTCATTTCCAAAACCATAGCCCAAGACATCGTAAAACATCGTAAATCGTAAGACATCGTGGAATAATCTTCAAACATGAGAACTCGTTACTTGCAAGCCACAATGCTTGGAAAATATTTATGAAACTGGATCCCAAACCGTTTGAAACCCTATTTCAACAGGTAATGGGACTGGAGAAAAACACTAATGAATTAAAGGATTCCATATTCCAATTCTTAAAATCAGATAAAAGCTTGCAGACCACGAAAGACATGCACCATAAGGAAAAATACAGGAAATCTACCTCCCATTCTTCCCAAACTAAAGTCGAAATTCATAGTGGACGATTTTGACAAGAAAATGGCAGAAATCGACAAAGCTCTAGGAACTAACCGTATAGGAAACAGGAGAAAAAGAGAATTAAGCAGTATGGACGGATCTATAAACGAATATACCCACGGCAAAATATACTACCGATTCCCTCTTGACAACTTCTAAGAAAAAAATAAACTCTATGATGGAAATTACGCCATGCTAAATGAATTACCGAGCCTATGGACTTTCCTCAAGAATTATGGCAAAATCATGCCGAACAAAATATTACAAAACAAATATTATCAAAACTCACGAAGGAAAAAGACTACAGACAAATTATTAAACTAAAGGAATTAAAATTCTCAAATACACAACAAGATGATAAGAATAAAACTCTTACAGAAAGAAAAAGAAAAGACACCAAGACAACCACGCCTACATATGAGACCCCAGTGAGAGATATACAATCTTCAATATCAGAATCTACGACGAGCACAATCACCGAAAGGAGCGCACTTAGCAAGAAAGAACCAAAATATTTGACCACACTAACTTATCTAAGACCAACGGTACTTACAAAATGGACGTGGTCAACAGGACCCATGCATTACCGCACCCAGTCGATTGGAGTATTTACTATAGGCTTTAGAGCAAGACTCCCGGTAAGGCATACCGAAATACAAACGATAAAAGTACAAGCGATTCAACCAGTGGAAAAGAAAAATAAAACTAAGAAAGAGGAAGAAGACGATTACCCACACAAGAAATGTTGGACAATAGACGGTAAACGTACTTGTGCTAGATTAGCAATGGCCGATGAGCCAGCAAAGGAAGATATTGAACCATTACCTGAGCTAAACGAGAAAAACGCTCTAAGAGTATCGATTCACCAATCTTTCCTAATATTATATAGACAGAGACTGCAAGCACTATTTGAATTGTTCATACAGAAATACAAAATTTAAAACAAAGTACCACGAGAATCTTCGAAGTATTTTTTCGAAAAAACAAATATCGAAGATCAGCTAGTCTAATACCAATCGTGGGAGAATTAGCCTCACGCTTGTTTGGGCTGTCAACTGAAGAAGACCTAAATATCTTAAGGGAAAACGTAGGAAAACTAAATAACGCCATGAACGTGACCTTACATGTCCAAAAAATACAAGCCAGTATAGCCAATTACCAGAGAGACAAAATTGAGGCAATCTCGAAGAAAATATCAAAGACAGTAAATATAATGAATTATTTAAAAAACGAAGTAGATCGTGTGATTACCGATTCAAGCCTCACCATGGTATCACTAGACATAGTGACAATGTCATTACTTAACCTGGCAACTGACATTAGCAAATTTGAATTTGCATTATTTGCCCTTACCGGAAGAACCTTGTCGTATGACCTAGTGGATCCTTCGAACCTAAAAAGTATCTTGGATGAAATAAAAACACATTTAACATTCGGACTACATCTACCAACAGAACCGGAAGTAGCAAACTTATTCCAATATTACACCAAGCTGAAAGTTCACATCACAGAAATAAACGAACAATTATTTGCAGTAATAACAATCCCGTTAATAAATCAACAATCAATATATGACTTGTATAAAACTTCCACGTTTCCAGCCAATATAGGTACAACTAATTCGTTCATGACTATCACCCCCGAAGCAGAATACTTGCTAGTCGATCAAGATAGGAGGAAATATGCCTTACCAAATCCACAGGACCTAAAGGAATGGGTAGCATTCAAAAACCTAGTATGTCAACTAACACTGCCCATTTATAACGTAAAACCCGGATCATGTATGTTGGATATATTTTTAAAAGAGACTCAACAAGAAGAAATTCCAACTCATGCGAAGCACTAGTAGGCAGTACCAAAAGAGAAATATTTATTCACCTTAGAAATGATCTGTGGCTATTTTCTGTTCCAAAAGAAACAGTTGGGACTATCTCATGTTATAATAACACAGAAAGGATCGATCCAAGCTACAGAACTGAACTACTATTACAAGACGTGGGAACAATAACAATAAAACAGGGATGCAGACTGGTGACCAAGGAAGCCACGGTGCAAACACCACTAATAACAACAAGCACGAATATAATAAGTCCTAAGATAAACAACTTCAAACCAGTCAATCTATCGTATACAATTCCCAATATTGATAAGGAAGAAGTAAGGGCCACGATATGGTCAAAAATAGAGAATATCAGGGAACCTTACCACTAACAAAAATAAAAGAAACCTTAGACTCTCAAATTCCCCTATTTACTAATGAAGATCAAAGACTGACGTATGTAGAAAGTAGATACGGACTATTTTCGACAAAATTTTTGGTTGCATACCCTCCTGACGATAGGATTCGTATTCATAATCTCGTATTCTATACGAATCGCATTGAACCTAAATTACGGAAGAGTGTTGAGAATAACACGTAGAAAAAGAGAAAAGTCAGATCACGTCGAGCCGAGTGAGATGCAAAACCTAAACCCAGAACTCCCTGATAACCCTTAAGATAAAAAAAAAGTAAGGGAGGACGTGATCGAGCGAATGGGAATAGAGGTCCTCATTCGTGCCATGTCCAATCCCAAATTTCCACTTATTTTTTTTTTTTGCAAAACCATGCAGCTGCAAAGATATATTTCTTCAGCGGCATGGACGCGCATTAACAATAAAGATTTTAAAATTATAGTAAATCAAGACCTCTCATATAAAACCATGTAACCTACCTCGTATGTTAGAAAAATTATATGCTAAGGTAGATAAGTGTTGAAAAATATTTAATAAAAATGTATTGAATATAGAACATGTGCCAAATGCACATGTGTACGCGTATACACATAATCACCAATCTTGAAAAATCTTATAGTGTTATTTTTTTGTAAACATAATCATTTTTCTTATGATTACTTTGCTTATATCATAGTAATCTAATAAGTGCGGCAAGTTGCATGTAAAAAGCATGAAATATGCCCTTATTTTTTCTATCGTTGAATTTAATTGCACCCATACTAGATTGATATTGTAAATACCAGTAATCGCGACTATTATTTAAAACAATAGTCCCCATATAATGTTATATAAATTAAGTATTATTGTTGTTATATATGTTTTAACTTAGGCAATTATAAAGAGCATATGATTCTGCCCAGATATTTATATTCTAGGGTGCAGAATAATCAGTGCAGATTTATTATTGGTGTACCAGCATGCAAACACGGATACAACCCAGTAGCATCTACTCTCATCATTCGTCAACCACCGATAAGTACTCACACCAAGGAAATCCCTGAAAACAATGACCTGATGACAAGCCAAGTCAACCAAGCCTAGTACAAGGTAAAACTACCCCCAACCACTATCGGCGAACCAAGGACCCTATATATAGATATATATATGAACTAATAATTACGTAGAAAACCACCTCGACCAGTCATGTCGTAAAACTGCATAAATACCCGTCAAATAACTATCCTTAGACGGCAATGTCCTTAAGGTTTTAATGTTTGAAGCACCAAGAATAACCATAGAGTCAGTCCCTCAAAGACTATATATCTTAAACCCCATATCAGAGACAATAAGTTAACCAAGATCAAAAGTTTAAGTTTTGACTCTATCCAATCATTATTAGATGTCGCTAGACCAAACCATCCTACATGAGAAGAACAACCAAACATGATCAATTTGATGGGAAATAAAAACTGCACGTGCTAAAGTTTTTCCCAAATGAAGTGTTCAGAGAAGAGAACCAACCAGTTATTATTGTTTTAATCTCCATGTTAAGCCCTCAATGATTGTGTATCATTTAACCAGAAATCAAAGACAATGCGCCGAGCCAAGGCCCTTAGATCAAGTTTCGATCCTGCCATAGTTAACGTTAAATATCGTAAGACAGCCCATAGTCCAAATTAAAGATGGACTGAACGTGAACAATTTACGGGAAACATAGACTGTACGAGTATTAGATTTTCCCCGAGGAGAAAAGTGTCAAGAAGAGATACCCAGCCCATCGATCAAGATACCCGTTTCATGTAATCAATTCCCCAAGGGTTATATACCTAACAGACATTGTAAAAATCCCTGCGACATCAACCCCTCGTATTTGACAGGAAAAACCATACACAGACAATTTTGTGCAACAATCATACTTATGAACAATGTAAACGCTTATCCCAAGCAACAAGTGCCAAAAGATGAAACATCATGAAGACAAACCATAAACAAGTAGCCGACACAATAATTAGTTCAACGGAAGCCAATAATTAAGTGACAACGTATGTGATTATTATAGACACGTAGAATGATGAAGTAAGTGTGAAATCTTATGTATCTAGCTTATAACTTTAGTGAACATAGAGAACTTTTCATAAAACAAATGGAAATAAGTGTAAATTACATAAGCTCAGTGTGTTGCAATCAGACATTAAACTTAAAATCTATTAATGTGTCAAACTTTTTCTCGCAAATTATTTTAATTTCAGTGTGTTAAAAATTTAGATGTAGTTACGTGCTTTTGAAGTCAGATACTTATCATACCAATATAGTGTCAGGTGGAAGTATAAACTAGCATTAGAAGTAGCAAACATGTACCACGTTAAGTAATAAAACAATTACAAAAACAGAACTTAATTAGTTGAAACCATGTAGAAGTATTAGCATATCAGGTGAAGAAATTTTAATATTAGGTGAAGGAATTAAAATATATCGTATCATTATAGCGTCAGTTGGAAGTAAAGTCAAGTATTAGAAAAGGCAAATATGTACCATTTTCAGTGATAAGATAATCGTATCGGGTGAAGGTAATCTTAGTGTTAGGTGAAGGAAATTATAATTATTATGTAATCATATAACATAATGTGTTAGTCAATAGAAACTTTGGCCCCTTCGCCAAATCGAGTAAGTAGGTGATGGACTTTAAAATAATGTTGTTATATATATAATCTAATAGAGCAATCGGGGATTTGAAAAAAAAAGTAAATTAAATTTCACCAATGCAAAGCTAATTCAAGTAATGAGTACAAAAATAAATTCCTTAATAAGAAAAATTTTTTTTTTTTGAAAATATAGAGAGAGAGCATAACACAACGATGAGGACATCGTTAAGAATGGGAAGGATGATATGTAATGGGATCAATTTTCAAAAACCTTAAAATCTTCCAATTAAAACCACCCAAAATATGAACCCAAAATATGAACGCGAAGAATTCAAGTAACCTACAAATCGAGCAAAACTCAAGCGTCCAATTTAACATAGTGAAAACAAATGTATCTAATTCAGACATACATTGTAAGAATCTTTCCCACAGAAAATCTAATAAATAAATCCACCCTTGTGTCGCCAATGTATGTAATAAATATCAGTTTGACCAAATCTTATATGACAGGCGGCTAACAATGTAATTTAAACCTCAAGATCTTGAAATACACCAAACCATCGAGAGATAGTAGAATTTATTATCCTCATTAGCAAAAAGCTACAGTGTAAAACTTTGTTTGTTCTGAAAATATCAGAATAAAACATCGCAATTAAATCCTATTGTCCTTTAAGATTTATTATCCTCATTAGCGAAAAGCTACAGTGTAAAACTTTGTTCGTTCTGATAATATCAAAATAAACATATCAATGTAATTAAATCCTACTGTCCTTTAAGAATTTTTCACAGAAATAAATCATCAGACTTCCGGGAAATAAGTGACACCTTACAAGCAAAAAGATACGGTGTATAACTTTGTTTGTTCTGAAGAATTCCAATGTGATATCTAAAAAGTCATAAATATTAATTAAACCCAAGTAGCTCATTGGTTCATCATTATCCAATAGTGATGTAGGGCAAATAGCACAACCAATGGGAACTGTAATATATACTTTTAGTGAACGCCCAAACGTAACCTCAGGCGAAATTGGAAAGAATAGATCGTTAGGACTTAACAATTTTGAGTCAGTCTTTTACGAGTATTATTGGAGTCTTATTGCAGTCTTGTTGAAGTCTTAGAATTTCTTATGATTTATGTTATGTGAGTCTATTCAAGATAAACTTTCGAGAAAACTTTTCGTCAGTGCATTAACTTTCGCGTTGCATCGCTCCAGATGACAATTTTGTATTAGTGTCTTATATTGCAAGTGTGTCGATATAACTGAAGCTCTGCGACAATTATGTGAGTAACAATAAATGCATTACTTTCTTATTTTATTCTCTCTATGTTAATATTTCTCAAGTTTGTTAGTCCTTGTGGCTCCACTCGCTCCTAAGGGAAACTGAAACTTTTCAGTCTTATTTCGACTCAGTATGGCCGTTAATATAAGCTCCCTATTTGTACTACTAGTTTAAGCTCCCCACTCTAGAAGTTCCGCCTCCACTCAGGTAAGCCACTCGCAAACCGTCAACCAAGAGCTTGACTAAATTTCCCCATTGAAGGAATTATTAATTGGAATTTCCGTATTAGGAAACATCAGAAGACATAACCACAATTAAAATTTTAAAAGAAACCCCCCATTAGAGCACCTTCACTATATCCCCGTAGAAACTTCATATTTGGAACTCTGTCAGTTATATAAGAACTGAATTAGGTGATCCTCTAGCAATAACAAAAGGTTTAGCTGTGATTACATGTCATTTTCGACCCATCGTCACTGCCTAAGATGAACAATAGAAGAATTCCATTTGTCTGTTCTGATATCGACTACTATGTTGGTGCTCTGAGTCCAGGTCAAATAGGTCAAAGATTGCTAGATTAAAGAAGTATTTCGTCTCTTAACATGACCTATCTGCCCCATGAAGAATAACATCCATTGATCAGCTCCTCATTGAATCTATTCAATGCTGAAAATGTTGATGTCAGTGTCAAGTACGGCTAATATAAACAATTTCATCCTCAACAACCCCTCTCGGAAAATATACACTTTCAGATATTTTTCAATGAAGACTATCTCATCGATTTTTCATCAACATTTATTGGTTTAAATGTTGCAGTGAAGAAAAAGTCAGACAAAACAACTCTCATTTCTGCTGATGGCCTGTCCAATGAAAAATGTATCCTACGCAACTTATTCAAACACATTAATTTATTCATTAATGGAGCATTGGTGAGCACTAGCAATAATTTATCAAACTATGCAAGCAACATACAATTTATGATGATTACACCAAAGGCGTATAAGGATTTGAGAGGACAGGCATTGGGCTATGAATATAGATCGGGTTTTGTTACTGACGGTGAGTTAACAGCTGCAGTGACCCAGGAGTATCATCTAGTTGGTAAATTAAATCATGAGATATTCAATATATCCCAATGGTTGTCTCCCAATGTCAAGATTGACATAAAGTTACACTAACTCCATCAAATTTCATTTTGAGAAAAACACTTGCTGCAGCACCTGATGCAAATATCATTATCACCTCAGCAGCAATTCTTCATGTTCGAAAACAACAGGTTATGAACTCTGTTGCATTGGCAGTGGAAAAGCTAAGAGCCAATGGTAACAACATTAAACTTCTTGTCCCCAATCCGATCACCAATCAATGTCACATTACCACTGTCTCTCGCAGTTATACTGATTCATCATTTATCAATGGAGAAATCCCATCAAAATTCGCTTTGGTGTTTGTGAAGAGTGCCAGTGCTGTTGGATCCTGGACTGCATCCAACCATGATTTTAATTATTTTTTTTTTGGTCTATCTAGTCTTGTGTGCAAAGTGAATGGAATTCCATTGTAGACTCTATCGTTTGATAAGAAATCCTATAGAACTCTGTATGAGTTGACCATGCAATCCCTAGATCATGACTCTCAACGATTTGAAAATGGAATAACCGATTCAATGTCCTCAAAAAACCGTGGTGCAATTTTTTTCGGATTTGTCTGGCACTCAGGATATGAGCATAGTGCAAACAGGGAATGTACGTGTAGAGTGCACCTTTGCCAATGCTTTGACTGAGAGTATCACGCTAATATCATTGAGTCAATTTGAAACCTATTGGGAAATGACACCCGACGGCAGTGTTCTACTAGACCTAGCACCATGAACACAAACCAAATAATCAGCGTATTTAATATGGATTTATACATGTCCCAGTACAAGTTCTATTGCATATCATCGAACTTCATTGAAAACATTCCATGTGTTAACAATACCCAAATCATTGTTAATACCAGTACATCGACTTTGAAGACAGGCCATTGGCTATGAATCTTTCAAAGAGTAAAGAATATCGAATTTTTTGATCTTCTTGGTCTATCATATAAAATCTACACTCCACAAATCAGCAACTTTATTGACAGCAGTGGGGAAACTATTATTCAAAATCAGAAGAGAGTACAGGATTTAACGACTAAGACATGCTGCTTTCATGCACTACTCTTTTTCATGTTCAGATGTCATGGCTATACCTACAATCGGTTTCCCTGGATTTACGTTGACTTTCCTCGATTGAACGACTTTCTAGTGGAAAATATACTTTGAAGTGTGTTTAATATTGATTTTAGTGCCCTACGCATAAAATGTTCTAAAAATGTATGTAAAATTGTTTATTAATAAAAATAATGGATATACATGATAAAAACGACTTTTCTGCTCTTTAGATTTCTTCTTCTACTACGTATAGGTATTTGTCGAGAACAACTAAAGCAGGTAGATCATCTGAATTCACTGTATACTGATCCTGAAGTGCTCCAATGTCAGGGTCACATTTCCTACAGTATAATGTAACTTAACTCTTTTATATCTCTTTGTATAGTCAATGATACTATTTTCTTGCATTTTGTAGAATTCACATGTTTCAATTTGCTTATTTGTAGCAATGTCTCATACAGTGTCCTCAAGTGGTAAATCACATTCCGTAACAGCCAAATAAAAATCAGTAGGCTCATAATTATAGTAACCATTGTCTTCACAACGATGATATAGAAAACAAATTCTTTTGTTGTTCCAACGGTCGAATCTTAGACTAAGCTTTTCCTTCCAAAACAATCTAAAGCCACAACGATACCAATCTTATAGCAAAAAACTAAAATCACGTTTAGGATTCTTACCAATCAAACCAGGATATGTATTCTCCCACAGATTACATGTATCATAGTGGCAATTAGAGCGTAGGTCACCTCTAGGATGAGAGTCACACACCCTTTCAAGGCAGGAATTACAACCTTTAATTTGTACGGCCTATCCTCTATGCAATTTACACGGGTTGCATAATCTGCTCTTTTCATCGTTCTCATCAATCATTTTACAATTCTCACATGATGACCAGCTGCCCAGTGTATACATGCATAGTGGACACATATGGAACATTTTTATCATGTGTTGACACTCTCACTGCCGAAATGAAACTGAGCTACGATCAACAAATTGAGTGGGATAGAGAGAGAGAGAGAAAGGAGTAAATCCTCTTTGAACAACATCTTTCTGGTGAAAAAATCATAGTCTTAAATTTCTAAGCTAGTGTATGATTAAAAGCAAATCCACGATATTTTGCCTTGTCATGATTAATATGTCAATAAATTTTGTAAATGCCTTTGGACCACGACGTAAAATTTCATGCAATAATCTAATGACGGAAAATCATCATCTAGAATCAAACGTTTTTCCATAAACACAAGATTCCCAAGATTCCCAAGACACCCTTTTTTATTTTAAGGAATAAATATCAGTATAGGTATATTAAACTGAAAATCCAGGGTCATTTTTTTTTTAGGAAAGCCTAATTTGTGTTCTGGTCTGGAGAAAGCATGGGGGTTGTCAGTCCTAGTATGTCAATTTTTGCTCGTTTTGAGCTTGATTAGGCTATTTATTATAATTACTGGTCGTTTTGAGTTTCATTTAGTTGTTGATACTGATTTGTGGTAGTTTTGCGCTTGAAAGATTATTTGACTTTTTTCTGCCCATTTTTGACTTAATAGAGCTCTTTACGTTTCTCTGAAAACTTATTCGGTGGAAAAAGTTTTTTAAATTAATACAAATATATGACACCGTCATTCAGCCAGGGGGGAGCTGGTTCCCCCCTCGCCCCCCTTATTGGTGCCCATGTAAATTGCTGCTAAAAGAACTTAATATTGACGAATATTTGGCTGAAACAGAATATCACAGAAATAGAATCATATTTGGCAACCCGCAAACAGCAAGAGGAAATAAAATCGACAAGAAAATTAAAAATTGTAAACGTTTATTCAGATAGTAATTCAAGAAATAAAATCTCCTTCTGAAAAGTATGTATATATTCTAATAAAAATACAAAAAAATAGCAATAATATTACACTTAGGGGGTAAAATTCTAGTTTAGCTACTTTTTGCTGTCTTGGAAGGGAAAATGACATTTACAGTGATGGGTCTACACACTGGCGTAATTTTGTCAAAATCTTTGGGGGAAGAGGCAAAATTGGAGCCAATTTTTCAGAATCAAGTGAAAATGATGAAAAAACCGAAAATTGAGCCATTTGGCACAATGCAAGTAATATAAAAGCACTGCAAGACATGATAAATTTCTAGTGGGCTATATAATTTAGCTAATATGAAAATGTCATTTTGGTGCCTTTTTTATTCTCTTTCATCACTCGAGAATTGCTTCTGGTGCTAGTTGCATCTTGAGCCCTTAAAGGGACCCCAAAGATATTTTATATAGATAACAAAAGAGCTTTAAAAAAGCATCAGTATAAATTTGGGAATAGTGAAATTATTTAGTCATTAGACATTTATAGTTTACAGTTAGTTGTAGGTGAGCTTTTGAAGGGATGAGCAATATGTATCAATTTCAAACACCATTCAGATCGTTTCTATGTGGTCCATCAATGTCAGGCAAAACGACACTCTTAACTAAAATAATTAAAATTGTGACAAAATGTTTATGGAAAAGCTGAAAAAAATCTACTATTGCTACAGTATTTGACAGGAGTCATACGATAAAATAAAAGTTATTGCTACATCAGTGCAGATACAACTCATACAGGGAGTTGATGTTTTTACGACTTTATTGAACCAAACTCTCCGCTGATTATTGACGATTTAGCTGAACTCATTAAACAATGGTCCCAGGAAATGCTACAATTGTTTACTGTTCGTTCTCATCATGAACAGATTTTTGTTACTCTAGTTCTACGCAATCCTTTCATCAGAGCAAATGTATGCGAATACTTGCTTTGAACTGTACCCACTATATCATCTAGAGTTGTTCGTGATTCTAGCTCGCTAATAACTCTCAATAAACAAATATACCCCGGCGTCCCCAAATTTTTCTACTATCAGCGTACAATCAGGCAACTAATAAACTCTACGGCTACATCCTATTGGATCTTAATCAAAATATACCCGAGGATTTATTTGTCGCCACAGATATTTTTGACAATAAAATTACAGTATATCTCCCCGTGAACAGTAAAAAAGGCTATTAGTTGCCATGATGAAACTGAAGAAACTACATGAAAATAGACATTTATTTTCCGTTCTAAACACTTCAAAACCCCCACTTAGGAAAGCCATACTTAAACATGGTATTGACAACGATTTCATCAATCTAATATCGGATCTTTGTTTAAACTTAACCGAGGGCAATGTTCAACTGCCAGAAGTAGTTAAGCAACAGGCAAAGTAAAATCGTTCCATTGTACGTGCATTGGCCTGTAAAAAGAAAGGTAAAATTTTAAAGGAAACGTCTTCTTCAAGTGGGTGGTAGCTTTTTCACACTTTTACTGTCAATAATTGCAGTACTTGTAAATAGTTTTCTCTAGATGGCTAAACCCTATAAATTGAACCCAATAGAACTCGCTCTTTCACCCGTGGAACACTTTGAGGACAATCTGAGTAAATTCATTGACAATGAGAATATTGTCAATGAAAAAAACTACTTTTACTTCAAGATGCACTTCGCCGAGTTGACAAATATAAGCCCTACAATGAGGAGGAGCACACCGCTGATAGCCAGACAATAGTGAAGACGTATGGATATAAACTCAACGTCATCACCACCACCACCCGCTAGTATACAAAAGAGTAATGGACGTTACACTATGCGTTTACATTCGAAATGGTTGAAGTTTTGAAACGTGTTTATGAAAATATTGGTGAAGTTGGAAGTTTAAGTTCCCCCATCACTCTTTCCAAAGTCACTGGTTTTCCCACTAAAAGTGTACAAGACTATCTTCAAAATGAATCATGCTACACTCTGCATAGAAATCATAGGCTTCGTGCTAATCATTATCGAAAAACTGAAACTTTTTCTCAGTGCACATAATGCAAGCAGATCTCTTAACCCTAGATGAGATTCAATGGCGTCACAATACACCGTACAAGTACATTCTACTTGCAATCAGTGTTTTTAGTCGCTATGCATACGCCATTCCATTGCGCACAAAGAAAGGTGTTGAAGTTGCTCAGGCTATAGAAAGTATTCTCGAACAAGATTTATATAAGAAATATCAAACGGATCGTGGTAGTGAATTTGTTAATCCACATTTCGAAAAAGTACTAATGAAATATAATACAATTCTCTATCATAGTCATAGTTCTATAAAGGCTGCACTGGTCGAAAGATTGATAAGAACTATTCGACTTATAATTTCAAGATATTGTACATTGAAAAATACACCTGCTTTTATTAATGATTTAGAAAAAATTTTGTTGATTTCTAATCAACGACCCCATCGATCATTTTCCAACTCAATCCCAACGGAAGTTCATCATTCTGATCATGATACATTTGATACTTTTCTTAAACAGTATTCCAATGAAGTGATTGTGAAGAAAAAAATTAATGTTGGTGGTACTGTTCGAATTAATAGAACAACGAATGTTTTTGAAAAGGGTAATTACTTGTGGTCCACTGAACTTTTTAAAGTGGCGAAAATCCTAGACAGCAAACCCATAACCCATCGTGTACGAGACACCAAAGATGAAGAGATTCTCTGCGGTTTCTATGACTATAAACAACAAAAAGTTAGAAACACTTGTTAATTTTATCATATTGAAAAGATATTAAAAACTCATACTCGCAGGGGCAAGAAACAATTACTTGTTCGGTGGCTAGGATACAACTCAGATTTTGATTCTTTAATCGGTGTTTTTTTTCCAACGTCTCCGATCCACTCTACAATGATATGAATAAAACAAGTGATTTTTTGACGAAAACTCTCCCCACCATCAAATTCGACGGTGCCTATGAAGTGGCTCTTGTCGACTGTATTCTCAAAATACCTATGATATCCTGAGAAAAGATTTCAAATATGATATAGAAACTAGACCCCCATGATTGGCCACCAGCGGTTAGCCAACAACATAAAATTCAAAAGATCAATTGGTTGGATTATCCATATGGATTACCATGCGAAGAACTCACTTGTAGGAATGGTTTATGTCGTTCTATCAGTAAAAGAGTTTCCGCTCGTAAAAAAGAGCCTTTCATTTCAACTATTCAAAGGAAGAGGGGAGGATATACATTCGTTCACCCATTGCCAATGAAAATGTTATTCTCAATGATAATCTAAAAGATATTCTTGGCTTTAAACTTAATATAATCCGTGTTAAAAGTGCCGGAAACACTAATGTTATTTTTGCTGAGTATGCACTAGCCTTCTCCTCGGACACTTGTATATTTCTCTATGCCTCATTTGTTGAAACATCCAGATTGGCAATAGCAATGTCGGGAAGTGTATTTTATGGTATTTGAGTGGTGTAGTCGTAGATGACTTTATTCTCCCTTTATAGGGAGATAAACTCTGGCCCTAAGGTAATTAAACTTTGGTAGCGTGCCTTAGGCTATGACCGAACTAATGAAGCGTACCAGCTGGGTATGATCGAGGGGCTAAAATTAGATCGTAGAGAGGTTGTCTAAAATACAATACTTTTATTTAATTAACATATAATAATTCCAGACATAGATATTCTACTGGGACTGGCTGTTCCAAGTAGATCACAAGTCTCAGAAACTACAATAATATATAATAAGATACTTAGACACTTACAATGATAAGACAAGATTCCAAGGTATTTCTTAAAGCAACGGACCAGAGGTCAGTCCGGCATATCTTCAATATAAATTTGCCCCTTCCCATAAAAAGTATCTTTTATACATTTTATCAACCACACCTTCCTTTAACCAACCGACGCAAATAGCTAGAAGTGGTATTTCTCAATTTCCCGTTAAGCAGAAACTTGGCAGGATATATTCCTTATCTTAATAAAAAGTGGTATTTCTAAACTTCGTATTTGCGTTTTATATATTTTTACTAAATTAATAATTAACTAAATTAGAAAACTTTACAACAATGCTACCCATTTCAAGAAGAATTGTCCCAATTCTTAATATTTTACTTTTAAAACAACTTAATTTTGTTTACAGCTATTTTGCTGCCATCTTTGGGTCATTATGTGCATCTACCCTCATTGGGTTTCCTTAGGGTCATGTTTCTGGTCCAATATAGGCCATGTTCTTTTTTTTTTGTCGAAGGATTTCAATTTGAAATTCATCCTTGTTTCTCTTTTTCTCTGCCTCTAGGACTGAAAAGTACTCTTTACCCTTCTTCATATGCATATTCTGTTTTAACTTGACCCCAAGCGGCTTAAACATAATATTAGTGGTATTGCTATAATTAGATTTCAAGTTATATTAGAAAAGTTTATGAATTATTTGAGTTTAAATTTAATTCCCATTAATAATTTAATATCTGTGTGATGTGGTTGATATACCGTTTATTTTTCGTTTTAGAAATACCTTGGATAAATTATATACAACATTTTTGTTTTTTTTTTTTCACATGTTTTTTTACAGCACAAAGCATTTTCACATATTTCAATAACATAAGCCATTTGGGCTATGTAGCACATTCTCTAGGCCTAAATTAAGTTCTGATTTTATCTCACTTTTTGATGAACTTGTAGTAAAGTCTGTAATACTGCTATAGTTTCCAAAATATCAGTTGATCAAGTATGTTTGGTTTCTGATGGTATGAGATGATAGTACAGGATACATTTGAAGTGGCTTCAAAATTTGATATTTCCAAAAATCTGTCAAAATAAGATTGAAAAAAAAAATGGATCCGAAAGGATGCTACGAAAAATTTAATTTCCAAAAACATAGCTACGGCTGTATCTAAAATAAATATTCACATTAGTATACACATAAAGCATAATTTGTTACCTATATACAGTAAAAAGAATCACTCAATATTTGTATATATCACTGCATTCTTTTTTTTAACGAAAGTTAATTACTTTTAATTACTTTCTCCTCTTTTTACTCTTAATATATAATTATTAATCACTGAACAGATTGTTTTACAATAAAAATATATTTTTACGTTGACTCGATGTCAAACATTTATATATTGCATTAAATCACTAGTTAAAACTTAAATCACTAGTTAAAACTAGTTAAAACATAATTTGCAAAACTAGATAGGATATTTCTACTGGTTAAAACTTAAAAGCATTTAAAAAAAAACAGTATAGACTAGCATTGGCATTAATTCCAATTAGTGTTTTGTTAATTGTTTATAAAGTATTAATGTAGAATAATTTTTGAATGATATAAAAATACACAAATGCTCAACATATTAATTCACTATGTTTACATGGATAGTTTAGGTTTTATATATATATATATATATATATATATATATATATATATATATATATATATATATATATATATATATATATATATATATATATATATATATATATATATATATATATATATATATATATATATATATATATATATATATATATATATATATATATATATATATATATATATATATATATATATATATATATATATATATATATATATATATATATATTAACAGAAGTTATGTTGACACATAACTTAATTGTTAAAAACAAATAATAATTATGTACTTTAATAATTTATTTAATCACTGCAATATTTATTCTTTGTACAACTTTTAAATAAGTCCGTCAAGACTTTTATATGATAAGTCCTAACTGCAATTAAAATATTTACAAAACAAAACACACTCCAACAAATAGATTTATGCACTATAACTGATAACTATGATTAGCCTCTATATAAGGGCTTGGCAATAGTTCATGTAACATAACTTTGCTATTTACATTTCTATATTTACATTTTTTTACGATAACAATTCCCTATTTATAAAAGGTTTTCAAAATACATTTATAACTGTAGATATTTTCTCAATTACATTTGTTACCCTATCTAACTTTTCCCATATACGACTATATACATTTTCTTATCTTTGTTTTACAATTTTGGTTCTATTTTGAACCCACTTGTGTCATTAACTGTCATTAGCTTACTATATGCCTGTTTTGTTTATTCAGACTTTTGAGCTTTTTTAATTCTTTTCTAACTTTATCAAGCACTTGAGACGGTTTTATACGTTTTTCTCTGTAATCTCTCTTTTTTCAGCTTTAATGTCCTTTTTAGGTAAAGCTCCATTTACAGCTTAGATCTGATAAGCAAAAAATTTTTGCTGTTCACCTTATACCTGTTAGCCATTATCAATTGACTCGTGCCTGTACTCTGAAGGTTTGCTTACCAAAGCTGCCTTCTGGTAGCTCCTTATAACGTTTCCAGGTCCTCTTGTCATGGGATACAGCTAAAAGGACTATTCTGAACCTGCACACACAACAATTAATTATCTATAGTATTGCCAAACTTTTTTTTATTTGTGGCCACAGTTTCCTCTTGGGCTATTCTTTTATCAAACAAAGTGGCCCTTCTGCAAAAAAAAAACCTGGACTTCATGGTATCCAGTAATTTAGCTTTAGACAAACAAGTGACAATGACTATTTTCACTTTAACTTCCCAAACTTTTAGTGGCCTTGTCTTAGGTTTCAACCTAACTTAAGTCCTTACGGATATTATGTGCCTTCTTTTAATTGTTCATGCCATGTTAGTCAATTTTCTGAAAACGAATCCCACATAAGAGAGCAAAATTTGTTCCTGTCTACTTGGAGCTTTTCTCCAATATTTCTATTCATCTCGGCCCGAGTTAACCACTGTAACGGTGGCTCCGTAGTATTAATGCTACTTATCTTCTACTTATTTACTACAATTTTCAATTTTAGTACAATTAATACTACTTATTTTGTACTTATTTAGTTCTCTTTTTTTTGGATTATTTACTTCAATGAAGCCTGAGTTTTTTTTTTCTTTTTATTCCTTTTTTTCAGTAAAATAGGTCTTTTCTAAGCCTATATTTATACGTTGCATGTTTTATTCAATAACTTTTACAATTGTTTATGCTAATAGCCCTTCTATGGTCAAATTCATTATCTCCTTATTTTGAAAGGGGGGGGGGTCTAATTTTTGCAACCTGTTTTTTTTTTACATTATGCAATTTTTTTTCTGTCCAACAGTTTTAGAAAAGTACTTAATTTTTTTTCCAGCTGATTTTTAGCACATTTTTAATCAAGTTTTAACCCGCATTTGCTAGTTCTCATTTATTCATAAAAATGTACGTTTTTTACGATATCCTGATTTCCGCAAAATTGTGTGGTTTTGATCGCAGACACATATTCCTTGTCTGTGGTATTTCACCGAAAAATTAGTACCTAGTTTGTGCCCAAAGTTGTTTAGAGATAGGGGTTATGTGGTTTGCCTATAATCTTTTATATTTTTCGCGTCAGGTATTATCTTCAGTTTAATTTGTGCCTTAGTTTTATACAGTCCTTGAGTGTAATTTGTACCTTTCGTGATATTTTGACTATTAGCCTGTTCTACAGGTTTATGGGTTTAGTGTCCATACAGAGTCACTACGTCCTACATACTTTTAGGGCGTAGGACTCTACCCGAACATTCAGCTCAAACACCTCCCAAGTTTGACTTTTATTCCTGATATACATTTGGTTAGCTTGGTGGATCTCCCCCAATGACAAGACGCTTAGCAGTTTTCATTTTTAAATGTAAACGGTCCTGTCATTGGTGTTTTTCACCTGCAATGTCCTCGCCCTGTTATTTCTGTTAATGGTGTGTTGTGAATTTATTTAATATGTGAAATTAGTTATACCTGAGAAAACTTTGTTTCACACGGTGCTATGCTTTTTAAATTTTGACCCATTTTATCTACGGCTTCTTGTTTATATACACCGTCCTTATTGGTAAGTGTTAAATTTATTATATCTTCTACTATTTATAATAAGATTACAGCTAGCTTGTGCATGTAGTGGCCACATAATGTAAACTCTTGCTGCCTTTGCCATTATAATTATTTTTAAATTTCTTAAAAACAATTTTTTTTCAAATTCGACTGAAAGTGTCACCTCAGAGAGTCAAAGGTCAGTAGATGCATTGCATGTACTTAACAACGAGAGACCAGCAGTGATTGGGCTCACTCCAAATTTGCTAGCTTCCAATGACACTATTTCAGTAGACTAACCTCCTTCGTTTTTTTTTTTTTTTTGATTATCCCCCTAAAATATATTTTTCCAATATACATATCAAAAGAATTGCCTTCTAATGCTGATTCTAAATATGTATAATTTAATTAGTTTCACAACACCTATTTAAAAGTTACGTGGCCTTAATTTCTTTTATGAAACGAAGCCTAATTTGTTTTGACAAGTCTTGTCATTACACCGTTCGCGAAGTTTTATCTCGTATTGGAAACAAAATTTTTGCAGGAAGCTATGATGTCACTTCAGATTGGAGCTAATTTCTTTTCTACGTGACGGTAATAATTTTTACTGGCGATATATATTTGAAGGAAAACTTGATGTTATTTACATACCGATTAAAAAAAGAAAATATAGATATTTCTCTAGAGGCTTTTTTACTCGTTTTATTTTTATTTATTATTTTTTTCCGTTATAATTGATTTATTCAAACATGAATCTGCTGGGGGCTACGCTTGTTCTGCCTTTCTCCGTTTCCTGGTCCGAATTTTGGACTCCAAATTTTTGCTTTTCTTCTCTATAATATTTGCAAGTTTTTCCGTGGTCTCTATAGTGTGGTTTACAAGGCTCTGAATTCGACTGCGGTTTTGTTGCCTCGTCAAATATCTTTAATCTTTGTTTCTTTTGATGTTTGGCCTTTTTCATAAGTGATTTAGCTACTTCTGCTGCTGACAAAGGAACTTGTTGCTGTCCCTCTGGTTTCTTAACTTTTCTCCATAATTTCTCACTTAAAGAGGTTTTTCTTAACGATGGCCCAGGTTTAGTGATATCGGTTTCTGTAGAAGAATTGTCAGGGTCACATTCTGTTAGCTCGCGTCTGGTAGATGGCGTTTGTTCCAAAGTCCATTTTTGTGTTAAGACTGTAGGTGAGTCTAATATATGAAAATCAGATAATTCGTTGGTTCCTTCCAATTTTTCTTCTTCGGTGGATTTTACCTTTGGTTTATCATGTTTTAAACCCTTATGTTGTGTTTGATGTTCTTCATCTCTAGTATCGGATGAGCATCGAATATTTCCCCTTTTCTCTTGTTTGTTGTGGAGATTTTGTAGCCAAGACTGGGCTAAATACTCCTTCCACTCCTACCAACCTTTGTGGTCATTAAAAATGTTATAAAACTCATATGGTCTTCTGATATATACTGGTTAAATTGTGTCCTCTATTTCTTCGTCTGAAAGAATAGGCTCTGTTTTCCACGGTTTTGAAAAATATCCCTTTTTCATTCTATTGTGGTGTATTACTTCTTCTTTTTCCTTATACTGATGCTTTAAAACATATGTTAAGTTATTTGGTAGAATCTTTATAATCCTGTAGGGCCCATCCCATTTCGGTTTTAACTTTTTTGTCCCTCCTAGGTTAGTTTTGTACACGTAAACAAAGTCTCATAAACAGTAATTTGTTTTATTGTTGCTTGTTCGGTCATATTTTTCTTTTTGTTCTGTTTTCGCATCTTCCAGGTTGTCTTTAACTTGTTCCATAGTTTTTTTCATTCGCATCAGCATCTCTTGCTTATATTGGTCTAGGTTGTAATATATTCTATCATTTTGTATTTCATCTAAACAAATTCTGGGATCTCGTATATTTTGCAAAAAAATGGCGTTTCTTTTAAGGAACGTGAAATAGCCGAATTTATTGCAAAGACTACAAATGGTAAATGTTCATCCCAATTTTCATTTTCCTCTCTTGCATGTATTCCCAGCATGTAAGCTAATTCCCTATGTTTTCGTTCAACCTTTCCATTAGCTGCGGCCATATAAGACGAGGTACACCATCGTCTCACGTCGAGATATTCCGTAATTTTGTCTAATTATTTGGCTTTAAAAACATGGCCCATTGTCGCTAAGTAAAACTCTAGGAAAAATTCCGTGTTCCAGAAATAGGCGATTGACCAAAACTTTCACAATTGTTTTTGTCTTTTCATCTTTAATTGGAAAAGCGTATAAATATGAGTTAAAATGGTCGACTACGGTTAGTACGCACCTGTTTCCTTTCCTGGAAACTGGTAAACTTCCTCCTGTTCCCCAAATTTCTATTGAAATTAATTCTCCTACCCCGGAAGGGTTGAGAGTATAGACCTAATTCAGCCCTAGGGGTCCTTGGTGGCGACTTTTGTTTGGCACACTCTTGGCAGCTTTGTATGAAAGCTTTTACTTTTGAGTACATTTTTGGAAAATAAAAATTTCCTTTCAGCCTCCCCATAGTTTTTGCTTCTCCCATTTGACAGCCAATCGTTGCATGTGCCATCTGTAAAATTTCTCCTTCCAGAGATTTTGGGATTACTGGAATAATTTTTAAGTCATTTTTTCTATATTCTTGCGATGGTCTATGATATCTTACCAAAAGATTTTTACTTTCGTCCAAATCAAAATTATCCAAGTCCTTTAAAAAATGTTTAAAGTGCTCTGGCAGTTCCCTCCTTTTGATTAAAAGGATTTCATCGCTAAACAAAAATCATCTTTATCTTGGTGATTCGAAATATTTTCATTAGACAGTATTTCTAGCCCTTCCAGTTTGTTCTGGATGGTTATTATCAAATTTCCTTCCGTATCTGGATTTCGTGACAAATAGTCTGGTAAAACGTTTGTACATCCCTTTATATGTATTGGGGTATATAAATATACTTGCAGACGTAGTATCCACCGTGTCAGCCGGGCTGAAGTATTTTGCATCGTGTGTAGCCAAATTAATGATTTTTGGTCTACGCGTAAAATAAATTTTTTCGCGAGTAATAATTGTCGGAACTATTGATTGCTTAGAAGACTAAACTTCTCCTCCCAAAACAATCTAAAACCACGACGATACCATTCTCAAAGTAAAAAACTAAAATCACGTTTAGGATTCAAACCAATCAAACCAGGATATGTATTCTCCCACTGATTACATTTATCATAGTGGCAATTAGAGCGTAGATGTCCTCTAGGATGAGAGTCACAGACCCCTTCAAGGCAGGAATTACAACCTTTAATTTGTACGGCATATCCTCTGTGCAATTTACACGGGTTGCATAATCTGCTCTTTTCAGAGTTCTCATCAATCATTTTACAATTTTCACATGATGACCAGCTGCCCAATGTATGCATGCATAGTGGACACAAATGGAACATTTTTTTCATGTGTTAACACTCTCAATGCCAAAATGAAACTGAGCTACGATCAACAAATTGAGTGGGATAGAGAGAGAGAGGAGTAAATCCTCTTTGAACAACTTCTTTCTGGTGAAAAAATCACAGTTTTAAATTTCTAAGCTAGTGTGTGTTTAGAACCAAATCCACAGTATCATTTTGCCTTGTCGTGATTCATATGTCAATAAATTTTGTAAATGCTTTGGACACCACGACGTAAAAGCTTCATGCAATAGTCTAATGACGGAAAATCATCATCTAGAATCAAACGTTTTTCCATAAACACAAGATTCCCTATGATTTTCTTTTTCTCATATCTACCCATTTTTAGAGTCCTAACATTTTCACAACGAACTTCAGACTAATCAGGATTCTCTTTTCTACTTTAAAATTATACACTAACCTACTATAGAAAAAATATCTTCGATCTTGAAGCAATTTTATTGAATATTATTTCAATAATAATTCAATTTATTTTCCTCGATATATTTCACTAGTGCATCTTATGTAACTTGAAGTCTATTCATATGCACAATGTTCAGTTTCGCTACAAAGCATTATTGCTCCTCCAATTTAAATTTGCTCAATGATATCACATATCTTGCGTACATATCGCCCCATTCAAGGCTTAGTGTACATCCTACATCGTGTAATTTCCACTGCCATGTTTGGTATTCTCGCCATTGTATCATTGCTTCTACCTGCTCCACCATCGAGCTCCAATAGTGTAAACGTACCACTCATTTTCTTTGCTAATATCCTCTCATATAATAATAAACTGTTCTCTCTCTGAAATTCTATTACTAGTATGAACTTCAATGAACATCACTCCTTATATTTGAATCCAATTACTATACTAATCAAGTTACCGCATATGGAGTACCGTTAGTAGAAACATCTCTGATTGGCTCAGAAAATAGGTGTTGCCTCAGAAACCTGTCTGGTAAGGCATGTACCGTCTGTATCAATAGATGACTGCCCGTGGTAAGCCATGTACCGTTGAGACTATACACATATTCATGCTTCAGGCTTGTAGGTTTCCGTTTAGGGTTGAAACCTTATACAAGCTAACTACTCACAGTGATTCAAAAATATGTTAGTTCCAATTTCCTCTGCAAATATAAAGAAAACAATCTATTAACTTTCAAATTATAATAAGTAAATTGCCTTGGGTGCCCATAGGCTCAATTTTAGGAGGGGGGGGGGGGGGCTTACCTCGTCTGATCGGCACTTCACGTACTGTATAATTGAAATTACAAGCCAAAATATTATAAGCAGTGCGATAGCGCTGTCTAAGTTAAGAGTGATGTGGGCCAAATATATTATTTTTGTTTTTTAGACCAGGGCATTTCTTAAAGAAAAAAAATGTCATAGGAACTTCAAAAAGAGCTCATGGAGGGCAACCAGTTATAGTTCTTATTTTTAATTATAGTGTTTGTTATAGTGCTTTTTTAAGAGTCAACGTGATAGGAAGGCAAATATCCCCCCCCCCCCCCACACACACACAAACTGTGCATTTTCCCGACACGCATCTGATAGAATTTTAAGATGGCCGTTTGTTGTCATAGAAACTTCAAAAAGGACTTCAAAAAGGCACACTGGGCATGTCAAACCCTCAAACCCTCAAAATTAGTCAAACTAGAATCTTATAGAAAAAAACGGAAAGATATAAGAAAAAAATTTCATGAAAATGACCTTGTCAATAAAAAGCAAACAGAAATTCATCTAAAAAACTTTTTCCATAAAACAAGTTTTTCAAAGAAAACTAAAGAGCTCCATTAAGCAAAAACTGGGCTGAAATGAAGTCAAGTAATCCTCCAAGCGTAAAACTATCACAAATCACTATCTATAAATAACTGAAACTGAAAATAAAGAGAAATTAGAATAATTAGCAGAGTCAAACTCGAAACGAGCAAAAACTAGCATTGGTAGGGCTAATAACCCCCATGCCCTCTCAAGACCAGAAAATAATTTGCGTTTCACTGAAAACACAATATGTTTAAATGTTTTCACTTTTTTTTACTTAAATAAGTAAAAAGACCTTTTTTTACTCATTTCTGTTTACCCTTTTTTATTTTAAGGAATAAATATCACTATAGGTGTATCAAACTGACAATCCAGGGTCGTTTTTTTTTCAAGAAAGCCTAATTTATGTTCTGGTCTTGAGAAGACATGGGGGTTATCAGCCCTAGTAATGTCAATTTTTGGTCGTTTTGAATTTGATTAGGCTATTTATTATAATTTCTGGTCGTTTTGAGTTTCATTTAGTAAATTAGTTGTTGATAGTGATTTGTGGTAGTTTTGCACTCGGAAGATTATTTGACTTTATTTCTGACCATTTTTGACGTAATAGAACTCTTTACTTTTCTCTGAAAACTTATTCGATGGTAAAAGTTTTTTAAATGAATACAAATATATTACACTATCATTCAGCCAGGGGGGAGCTGGCGCCCCCCTCGCCCCCCTTATGGGCTCCCATGTAAATTGCTGCTAAAAGATCTCTATATTGACGACTATTTGGCTGAAACAGAATGTCACAGAAAAAGAACAATATTTGGCAACCCGTAAACAGCAAGAAGAAATAAAATCAACAAAAAAATTAAAAATTGTGTTTATTCAGAGAGTAATTCAAGTAGAAAAATCTCCTTCTGAAAAGTATGTATATTCTAATAAAAATACAAAAACACAGCAATAATATTACACTTAGGGGGTAAAATTCTAGTTTAGCTACTTTTTGCTGTCTTGGAAAGGGGTTAGGTTAGGAAAATAAAATTTACAGTGATGGGTCTACACACACTGGCGTAATTTTGTCAAAATCCTGGGGGGAAGGGGCGAAATTGGAGCCAATTTTCCAGAATCAAGTGAAAATGATGATAAAAACCGAAAATTGAGCCATTTGGCACAATGCAAGTAGGTAAATATCTACCAAATCATATTATTGATTTAGGAATGAAGTAAATACACTATCTGATGCCTTTTTTGCTGATTACGAATATAATAAGCATTTCTATTGGAAATGAATTTCAGCCCCCCCCTATATAGGCTATACCTAACCTAACCCTGAATTGGCATATATAAGGGGGGGGGGGGCTGAAATTCATTTCCGATAGAATGCTTATTATATTTGTAATCAGCATAAAAAAGACGGTCAATATATACCAAATCATATTATTGAGTTAGGACTAAAGTGAATACACCATTCAATACCTTTTTTTATGCTGATTATGAATAAAATAAGCATTTCTATTGGAAATGAATTTCAGCCCCCCCCCCCTAGGCTTTATATGCCAATTCAGGGTTAGGTTAGTTTAGGTTAGGTATAGCCTATATAGGGGGGGGGGGGCTGAAATTCATTTCCAATAGAAATGCTTATTATATTCATAATCAGCATAAAAAAAAGGCATCAAATGGTGTATTCACTTTATTTGAAACTCAATAATATGATATGGTATATATTGACCAAAAGAAATCAAATGGTGTATTCACTTTAGTCCTAACTCAATAATATGATTTGGTAGATATTTACCTGCAAGTAATATGAAAGCACTGTAAGATATGATAAATTTCTAGTGGGCTATATAATTTAGCTAATTGAAAATGTCATTTGGTGCCTTTTTTATTCTTTTTCATCATTCAAGAATTGTAAGAAATGTCCTTCTAATTTTAGAATTAATATCAAGTTGCTATGAATCCGGCTTAAGGCAATGTCCTTTCAGGGTATGTTTGAACCCAATGAATTTATCTTTGTACACAATTTCCTTATTTTGCAATGCACCCTTTCTTGGAAGGATTGAAATTAGCTACGTTTGTTGACAAATAAAGGGGGAACATATCTTTTTATAGCGTGATACTGATGATAGAAGTCAGTTGGGTTTATGGCTTTGCTCAAGCTTTTTGTATGCATGTAGAATGTAAGTCTAATGTGTTCCTTGATCTCTCTTAATTTTATTATGTTAAAATCCTAATAAATGGGTATATATCCCATTCTTTAATATTATTATTAGATTCTTTTAAGCAGGAACATTAGTCTTAATATATTAGTTATAATGCTTGCTTTCCCTTAATATTAATAAATTTTTACTTCTAGCAATTATATGAACAAGAATTGATCTTTGATTGTGAATGATAATTATTGAATATTGATTTATAATGAAATAACTATTAACTAAAAAGTTCTCTTCTTAATAATAAAATCTTAGTTTTTTTTATACCTGTGTTGTCTTGTATATTTTATTACGATGATTAGGATTTTCTCAAGATATCTCTCTCACTTGGTTCATTTCTTCTATTTGAGGCTTAATTAGGGGTACTTGGGTCTCATGGCTGAGTTTGGACATGGAGTCATCACCATGAGAAGACCCCCCCCCCCCTTTTATAAAATGGTGGCAGCGAAAACGCGATGCAATTCTATTGCATTAAAAGCGCCTCTTTTTAACACTACACTTAATTTTGAGAGAGCAGAATCTTGATTATAAATCCTTTTTGTAAAATTTTTAATACTTAAATTACCATAATTAATTGAATCCCTTTAATTTTTCTTCGTCTTCACTGCTTGCCTGTATGTTTATGATTTTTTTAGATTTTTATAAATATAAGACTAACCACTATAATAAAATCAGTCAAATAATATTTGGATATTGCTCAATTTGGTACCCTCATAAAGGAATTGTTGGTTGGTGGAGTATAGATAGTTGCCTTTTCCTCAGTTCCAGTTCACTCAAACAGGATTAGTTGGTTGCTTAAGTTTGGTAAGCTATAATTAATTTCTCCTTAGTAATGTCCCTACCTTGGGAAAGTGATAAACCGGAAGCCTCAGCCCTTGGGCAAGCTTCTAATCTTAATACAGGAGCTACGCCAGCTCCAGTATTCCAACATGTAGCTTATAGTATTATCCATTGTCCATTAAAAAAAGTTCATTAAACTGCAACAAATGTCTAATTGGGTTAAATATCTTCAGAGAGTTTGTAGATTAATGGGATTAGAAGAATCAGTTATGATTGAGAGGTATGCTTCCTTAATGTCTGATGAACTGTATAGCTTGTATTTAGAAAAATATGTGACTGCTACACATTTTTCTGGGCTAAAAGAATCCCTGTGCTCTGCTTTTCTTAATAAAATTTCACTGACTGAAAACATTTAACAGATTATGCAAGTTAGACATGAAAATAATGAGCCAGTCATAGGATTTTTTTTGTGCGTATAAATGCAGAATTTGAGAGCTACTCTTCTTTAGTTAAAAATGTTCCGGGGAGTGCATGCCTCCTTTCAGGTATTGATTTATTTAAATAACAGGCCTTTGAACAAAAATTACATGAGAATATCAGAAGATTTATTTGCAAAAAAAAGGATTGCACAGATATTACACAGGTATTTCAAAATGATAGATTGTAAAATAAGACAGTTAGTCTTTTTGGGGATTTTTGGTAGTTGACAATTGCCTTTTGCTGTAATCTTAGGATTCAACAATATGGAAGTACTAGACAGTCCCTTTCACTTTCATGAAAGGAAGTTAGAATTTGGAACCAAGGCTAAGGATTAAGCAGGTTTAATGATGGATTAGCATATAGGGGTGTATTAGTGATTTCTGATACACCAGTTGACCCTAGAGCATTTAAAAGTGTAGATTGTTAGTTAGTTACTAGGTTACAGAAATTATCTCAATCATTGATGGTGATAATTTAATTATTATTCCCTAAACCAGAATATGAAGAATTTCATTTTAAGTTTAACGTTTTACAGTGATAAAAAGAAAGTTTTCCAAGAGGCTATTTCAATCACTCTTAGACAGTAAAAATTGATTTTCTAAACAAGCGTATGACCAATGTAAAAATGATTTAATGGTTTTTTTATGCCTTGATGTACCACTTGAAATAGAATTTAAATTACCTAAGCAGTTTAGAATCCCTCATTAAATGGCTTTGTGCTAAAAGAACATTTATAAACTATGCTGAAATCCAGTATAGTAGAGGAAAGGGCATCTCCTTGCCCTTCTCCTGTTTTCCTTATAAGGAAACATTCTGTCAGTAAAAATGAGGCTCTTAACAAAGAAAATATTCAATTTCTAATTGATTTACGTACAGTTAATAATAACATGAAAGACACAGCCTTCCTAATTCCTCGAACTTCTGACATTTTACAAAATTTGTCAAAAGGAATGTTCTATAGTGAATTTGACATGCGCAGTGTTTTTTTTTTTCAAATTTCCATTGATGAAAGGTACCAAAAATTCTTCTCGTTTTTTATCACCTTTTAACTGGCCACAGCCATTGCTACACAAGAATACCACAGGGAAGTGTATTTGGGCCAAAAGCTTTCGCTAGCTTCATGGATAAATTATATCCAGAAAGTTACCATTCCTTCATTTTCAATTTTTTTTTTAATGATATATTTACTAAATAAAACCTAACATAATGAGCATTTCTTTCATGTCAAGATATTTTTTAGGCGTCTAAAAACTCAAAACAATTAGTTATTAGCTTCTAAATCACAAGTTTTAAAGAACCTATTCCAGTATTAAGATATATCATGTCACCTGACAAAATTAGACCTCAAGTATTCAAATTGGATGCTATAGAAGAACAGAGAAGGGCCTGAAAATATTCCTATTTTTTAAATTATTTGTTGACTCCTCTGAAAATGGAGCCAAGGCTGTTCTTTGTCATGAAAAGGATGACGGAAGGATGGGAGTCGTTTTTTTTTTTCTTTTTAGTAGAGTTTTCTCTAAACCATTTTCCAAGCAGTCTTCTATTGTTAGGGAGCCATATGGCTTATATAAAACTCTAAAGAGCTCTCAGATTCAGTATTATTTGGAGAAGATTGTGAAATATTTATGCGGATGCTAGAAATTTAAATATTTATGTAAACATTGGGATCTCTCTAGAAAGATGTACCCGATATCATTACTTATTGTGGATAATCCTTTATATATGCATGAAACATATTCCTGGGATTAAGATGATACTTAATATTTTATCAAGGCCAAGTCAAGAAATAATAGACATCAGTCAGACCTTATATCCAGTTCTTAACAAACTAGAAATTTTAGCAGCAGGCAATTTTTTATTAGTAATCCTAATGTAGATTACTTAGGTCTGCAAGCTGAGGAATTAAACCACGGACAATTACGGGATCCCGAGACAAGACTTAATATTGATTTATTGAAAGAGCCAGATGTGTCAAAAGACAACCATGCTCAAAAGAGGAGCTCCATATATGATAAGCCCACTAGGTCATAAGTGGATACTGACCCCACATTCCTGGTGTGAACCAGGGAACCAGAAGGATTGGCCAATCTGCAGTGAGCATAGTGTCTACTGCATTTTTAATTTTGATGATATAGATATTGAAAAAAGAATATGGTATATGATAAAGTCTCTTGGTGGTTTATTCTTGTTATTAAAAGTTAAGTTTCAATTGATGACGTTCTGTATAGAATAAAGTGCTCCAAATATAACCATTCTAGGCTAAACCAAAAAGCGCGCTCTTAACCATCTATTTGGATAAGTTTTGCCTAGAGTGATGATTCCAGGCAACTTAAAATTATTTCATGATTATTTATTGTTCAGTAGCCAAACCGGCTACGAGAGAACGTTGTGAAAACTTGACAGTTTTGTGTTTTTGAAAATAAGGCCTTCATTATTAAGGAATTTGTTGTTTAATTTTGAATTGTGTACTGCGTAAATAATAAACAAAAAAATTGCATATGTACACATTTATTTAAACCTCTGAAAAAAAAAGTAAATGACTAAATTGCATTTTGTTTGGGGAATTGACGGATAAGTTAATTTAGTTAATTATGCTATTGTAGCAAAAGGATTCCAATATTAATAGGGAACCACAAATTCATAAGACAAGAAGTTTGATTCCAAATTAAGAGTGAACTGGTCAACTGAGTACAATGGTCATGGGATGAAACTACAAAATTGCAATTCATTAGAATTGATCTTTTCTTAATTTCTTCTTTTGCCCTTAGCCCCAACGGAATAGATATAGTTAGTACTTAACTTAGAAAGACAGTGACGGATTTAGTTGTGATGGATGGTTTGGTTATGTTTTAGCTTGATGTTTGGGTTATGTGTGATTCTTCCCTAGTTACTGAGTTTCTATTAACTTTTAAGCACCAATTAATATAACAATAATGTATGTAATAATAATAGAAATATATATATATATATATATATATATATATATATATATATATATATATATATATAAATTAATAAGAAGAATATTTACCTTTAAATAATAATTGACCTTCTAAAACCTTTTATTTATAAGAAAAATGATAGTCGTTTGTTGTTCTTATTCTGTTCAATGGCCTTGAAGAAAAGAAAAAAGAATTGTGTTGTAAAAAGCTTCTACGTTCCTTAATGACACGATAAGGCACGATTGTAGATGTAAGGAAAATAGACCCAGTACCGCAAATGATAAAATAGTATTAAATCATTAAAGGCTAGTGAACAGAAGCTACCTTCAGCTGATAATCTTCTGTCTAGTAATAGTCTTACAATTTTCTTGGTCACTTACTCATTCAATAGCGTTGCAGCCTAAAATTCAATTGATTTTCTATTGCTGTATACTAATTATGTATTTAAATTCTGTGTTTCAGTGTTTTCTTGTCTCATGATTTATCCTTGTAAAGGCCAGTGCAATTGAGTGGGACAACTATAATAGTTTTCTATAGTTATTCGAAGATACCAGCATAATAAAATCTTTAAAAACTTTTACGCAAGCTTATATTACAAGGTCGGATTTGTAAGAAATGTCCTTCTAATTTTAGAATTAATATCAAGTTGCTATGAATCCGGCTTAAGGCAATGTCCTTTCAGGGTATGTTTGAACCCAATGAATTTATCTTTGTACACAATTTCCTTACTTCGCAATACACCTTTTCTTGGAAGGATTGAAATTAGCTACTTTGGTGACAAATAAAGGGGGAACATATCTTTTTATAGCGTGATACTGACGATAGAAGTCAGTTGGGTTTATGGCTTTGCTCAAGCTTTTGTATGCATATAGAATGTAAGTCTAATGTGTTCCTTGATCTTTTTTAATTTTATTATGTTAAAATCCTAGTAAATGGGTATATATCCCATTCTTTAATATTATTATTAGATTCTTTTAAGCTGGAACACATTAGTCTTAATATATTAGTTATAATGCTTGCTTTCCCTTAATAATAATAAATTTTACTTCTAGCAATTATATGAACAAGAATTGATCTTTGATTGTGAATGATAATTATTGAATATTGATTTATAATGAAATAACTATTAACTAAAAAGTTCTCTTCTTTAATAATAAAATCTTAGTTTTTCTTATACCTGTGTTGTCTTGTATATTTTATTACAATGATTAGGATTTTGTCAAGATATCTCTCTCACTTGGTTCATTTCTTCTATTCGAGGCTTAATTAGGGGTACTCGGGTCTCATGGCTGAGTTTGGACATGGAATCATCACCATGAGAAGACCCCCCCCCCTTTTACAGAATTGCTTCTGGTGCTAGTTGCATCTCAAACCCTTAAAGGGACCCTAAAGATATTTTATATAAATAACAAAAGAGCTTAAAAAAAGCATCAGTATAAATTTGGGACCAGTAATGGTCATAAGGAGACAAGGGTGATCAAAGTCAATGTCATTTGCATAGACCTTAAAAAGGCCTATTACAAAGTATCTCATTGTCACCTCTCATACAAACTCTACAACCTTGGTCTGGAAACCACAGTTGATTGGAGTTTACAGTTTCTTATTGGAAGGTCTCAAACAGTATCAGTAGATAGAGTTTTGAGCACACTTGAAGTAGAGGTAATAAGTGATGTTCCCCAGGGCTTGGTCCTTGGCCCTCTCTTATTTAACCTGTATGTCAATGATCTAGTAGAAGGCATCAACTCAGAGATTCTACTGTACACAGACAACACCAAGCTGTATAAAGTAATCAAAACTGCTGCCAATGCACAGTCTGCAAGAGGACCTTGACAAGCTCAATAGTTGGATGTCCAACTGGCTGATAGAAATCAATATCAACAAAAGCCATAAGCTAATGATAGGGAAACCTACTATCCACTATGAGTATAGACTAGTAAACTTACCAATCACATCATGCCAGGAGGAGTGCAACTTGGAGTAGTCATTGACAGCAACCTCAACTTCCAGGCCCATTACAACAGCATTATTGGGAAAGCAAATTGTTTTGCAGGAGTTTTAAGACACAACTTCACTTTTGGAAATGATAAGACCCTTTCCCTTTTCTACAAAGCTTTAGTACAGCCAATCTTTGAATATTATCATTGCAGTACATGTCCCTTTTACAACAAAGACATCAAAGCTCTTGAAAAAGTTCAAAGTTGAATAACAAAGTTCTGTCCAACTCTGAGAAACTTAACTTACAAAGATAGGCTCCGCAAGCTCAAACTTCCTTCCCTAGCTTATCAACTGCACCAAGGAGACCTTATTGAGGTATACAAGCTTTGCTACAATGCCTACAAAAACACAGCTTCAGCTGCACAAACCTTTGTGGTCACAGCCTCAAGCTTCAAGAGGAGAGGTTCCAAAAGGACATTGGCCATTGGGCATTCAAGAATCAAGCAACACAACACTAGAACAAGCTCCCTTTGAAGTCATCAATGCCAAGTCATTAAACTTGTTTAAGCAGGAACTGGACAAATACTACAGTGAAAGTGGCTATAATTTTTTTCAATTTAAAAGATTTTGTTGAGTGGTGGATGTCCAACTGAGTATATACCCCCACCCCCATTTCTGTTGATTCATTTTTGTTGATCCTTGAATTATCCAGGCTTATGTTAGTCTTGACAAGATTTTTGAAATGAGTAAATTTAAGCGGAGAGAGGGGGGGGCAAAGTCAGCTTTGGGGGAAACCAAGGTCTGGGAAGGACAGTTGCCCCCCTGCCCCATAGTAGATTATTCCCCTGGGTCTACAGGCTAAAGTATGTCCTTGAAAGGCATTTTGAAGTACCTAACTCCACTCCTTCTACCTCTAGAGAAGGCCCTTATCTTTGATGACCTTTAAAAATCTTAATTTTATAAAAGTGAAACCTTGCAAAATAGATATTCTGCTTAAATGAAGTACAACAAAACTGTTTCTGTTAAATATTGAGCAGTTCATATTATTGACCTACAAATAAAGTGAACATACCACTAGATGCCCTTTTTTATGCTCTTTCTGAATATAATAATTGCTTTTCTAGCAAATTCAGTTTTAAGGCTTTTTTCTACCCTTGAAAATGATAATTTTTGTCTATGTCTTTTGGTATAAAAAGGGTTAAAACATTGATATCAAACTTACTATCTCATCAAAAATCTATTATGTTAAAGTTTTATAGGGTAAAGGTACCAATTATTTGACAGTTTTTTGTAAAAAAAAAACAATTTTTCTACTCCAGGAGTCATAATTTAAAGACTTCTGGTTTGAAAAGGGTTTCAGTATGTAGGAAAAACTCCTAGGAATCTAATTGTTTAATGAGAAGTTTGAAGTTTTATCTGAAAAGGGTATGAAACTCAAATTTCCAAAATTAGAGCATTTTCACCTACAGATTCAACACAGCAAAAAAGTTACCTGTTTCTGACACAAGTTGGAACCCAATTCAACACCTGTCAAAATACTTGGGAACTACCTGTGGGCGGAACCTGGTGTATTTGACATGTGCTGAAATACTTGGGGAATACCTGTGGGCAGAACCTGGTGTATTTGACATGTATATTCTTGTTTCTTTGATTTTCTTCATCTTCATTTAATGTATAAAAGTATAAAACTCTATCCAAAAAGTAAAAGTAATAAAGCTAAAAAATTGTTGCAAGTGTGCAGTATTTAGTATAAACAAAATCAGCTAATCATAAGGAGTGCGATATTTTGACCTAGATCACATAAATCTTCTTTTTTCTAAGTGTTCCATATATGGCACAAGAATAGCATCTCTGAATGCTATCTGGAATGGCCCACTTCCTGTCAGTTTTTAATTGCCCAGCAAAGATTTTTTCATTGTTGACAGTAAATGTCATCAACATTTAGCCATTTCAAAGTGTGATCTGTGATTTTAATCCACTTGAGAATTTTTAGTTTCAGCTGTCCTTTGTCAAGAAAGGCTAGAATCCTACCAACAAACTATGGCACTTTGCTTTTTTTGTCACCAAAGAAAATGGCATAGTATTTATCAAGCTGCAGTTCAACTTTTGACCCAAATTTGAGAATTTTTATTTAGTTTCATTGATAAGTGCTAAAGAAAGGGAACAAGAGGTTTTAGAGGTTTTGCAAGTTCAGGGTGCTAGAATTGGTTTGAAACTTAATGTTAGGAAGACCAAGTCACTGAGGCTAGGAATAAGTGAAGATGAAAAGGTGACGTCAGGTAATGAAAAGATTGATCAGGTGGGCAGCTTCACTTACCTTGGTAGTATTATTAGTAAAGATAGTGGGAGCAGTGAAGATGTTAAAAATAGAATAGCCAAGGCTCAGGGTGTTTTTTCGTACTTAAAAAAGTTTGGAAGAATAGGAAGATAAGTATGCAAACCAAGATTAGAATATTAGAAGCTACAGAAGCTACAAAGAAGAAATATTCAAAGATTGGGATACATTGTCAACCCAACCCAGAAAGAAGAGGGGCAAATGATCTGATGTTCAGGACGCACGCCTCGATTTACTGCAGTTGATTGATTGATTGATTGAAAATATTAGAAGCTACAGTGATGACAGTGGTCAAATATGGCTCTGAAGCATGGACGCTCCAAAAAGTGGATGAAGATTTACTAGATGTTTTCCAGAGAAATTGCTTAAGGATTGTTCTGGGCACCCAGCTGGTACTGGATATTGTTTCAACGTTTTCTATCATTGGAATACAAAAACAGTTTCAAGAGATGTAGCTCCAAGTCACAGCTAAGCATAGTTATTCCATTTTGAAGGTAAATTTTGACAGAGGTTCCAAAATTGTGCTGTGAAATCATCAGTACTTTTACCCTAAACTGAAAGCATTGATTTATTGTAGTAGTGTTTGGCTTGGTACATTTGCTTCTGTTGTCAGGTCTGTACAAGTTCTTCAAAATAACACTGTTCATTTTTTGGTTGGCCTGTAACCCCAGGATTCAGTATGGAACATCTATGAGCATATAAGAATACTGCAAGCTTCTGGACTATGAGAGTTATATTTTGTTTATTTTTAGGCTATAACATGGTACAAATCTTTTTATGTTTTGACAGTTAAGTCGATTTGAGATCCATGATCCAGAATCACCAGACTTTATCTTTGGGAGAGAGTAACACTCCAATGATTGTTTCAATGTGGTCAATATTTTCTGTGCTTCATACGAGAATTAGAAGTTGGAATCATCTAGATCAGAGTATTAAAAATAATAATGACATTTCTGAGTTTAATTTGTTATGGCCTATTGGGTTATGATCTTAGCATTAAAATTGATTATTTTTTTTAAGGTTTTTAATGCTGATTAGGATGTGCAATTTGTATTAGTTTTTCATAATTTATTTAGTCCTATATTATTTTATAATGTATTGTTGCCTCCCCCTTGGACAAGTTTTTCTACTTCTGGGGGTTGCTGTTAATACTGATGTTGTTTTTTGCTTAATAAATATATCTCTCTCTTAGGGGAGCTTTTATGGTTTTTGGTATAAAAAGGGTTAAAACGTTTATTTCAAACTTTCTATTTTATTATAAAATCCATTTTGTTAAAGTTATGTAAACCGCAAGCATTGAATTGTCACAATTATGTTGGATAAAAATTCAGAACAATTTCTCCATATTCCATCTGCCATGTTTCTTTCAGCTTTGATATTTTTCAAATATAGGTGAAATGGCAGTTTTAAGTGGCCTAACAGAAAAAGAAGAAAGCACGGTGGATTTCTTTGGCATTTTTTTTTATTCAACTTAATTTTGACAAATCAATGTTTGTGTATTATACAACTTTTACAAAATGGATTTATAGTGAAATAGTAAGTTTGAAACAAATGGGTATAAGCCCAGGGTTCCAGTAGTGTATAAGGAAACATGTTAAGAAAACAATTCTTACTTCACGATATGCAGAATAACCCTAGTTAACATATTTTGCAGGAGAACCTTTATCTTTACTATTTCCCTTATATTTTTCAAATTTGTGAGGAGGAGCAGACGTGTTTACTTTAACTGATGAAACATGGAAGCACTTATCCTCTTTGGTGTCACTGCTGTTAAGCAAGGTAATTAGTATTATGTGGGGTTCCGTTAATTTGATGCTTATTTCTGCTACTTTTGTGCTTTTTTGCTGTTTTAAAATGAGGGGAATATAAATAATGAAGAAATATTGATTAAGTTCTGAGAGCACCTGTGTATGCCTACCGTGAAATCGTAATTGCCCTGAAATATTCAAAATTCTGAAGTTCTTGATTTGCAAGAATTTCAGAGAAATGCAAATATTAAATGCCTCAGACAAACTTTTAGATATTCATTGTGTATCTTCAAATATCAATATTCAAATATTAAACATCAAGCTTTAAATATGTAAAGATTGCAAAATGAATATGTTGACTTGTTTGGCCGAGACTGATGTTTAACTGGGATGTTTAATTTTGGTACATGGATGCTTACGATGTTTAACTTTTTAGGATATTTAACTTTGATACAGGTTTGGGACAGCAATATGATATTCAGAACCATTCCTATAATATTTCATGAGTATCATGAGTTACACTAGGTGTGAAATGTCAATATTTATCAAGTAGTAAGAGGGGTCCAGGCTCAAGAATCACAATAAAGGGCGTGATCCTGATAAAAACATACAATAATCCTGATAAAAATAAAACTCAATATGTAAGAGGGTGCTAAAGCTAGTATTGTCAAAAATACAGAATTATGGTAAGAGGATAAATACCTCTGCCTAGAGGTATTATCCTCTAATAATTTTAGAGGATAATGCCTCTGAAATATATATTTTTAGAGGATAGTCAAGAATCATCAAGAGTAATCCCTCTCCCAAACTCCTCCACTCTATATTTTCAAGTTTCAAGGTGCAGTAGATACTAATTATACCCTTAATAAAGCATAATCTGCTTTATGTTTATGTCATTGTATCACTAAACAGATAAACCCAGGATTTTTTCAGAATTACTGCACCTGAATATATTATATACCTATATAGGCTATATATACGAAATAATATTATGTATACATTAAAATTATATAAATAACTAGCAGTAAAACATAGCATGATTTGTTTTCTTACTTCTCTCACCATGTAAAATTATCTCTGTCTCTACCTTATTAGAAAATAGTATATACTGGCATCAGTGAAAAACAATGAAGTTGCTTGTTTTGGTTTCCTTGATTCAAAAAATTGTGTGTTTCTTAAGTTTTTTTAACACAATTTTGATAATAAAAGAAAATACATAAAATTACCAATGTAGTTTATTTCTTATATTCTAAAGTGTCAGAATATATATTTTAAGAGAAGTGGGTATTGACGAGAGGCTGACATTGTGGAAATGATTTCAAAGAAAGCATAAATATTAAACAGTATGTCTAGGACTTCTTCTTGGGGTCTCATATGCTTCTTGTGGCAACACTATCCTATCTTTCTTTTAACAAAATTTCGTTTATCAAGTGTTACCCCTCTCCCAAACTCCCCCGCTCTTTATTTTCAAATAACAAGGTACAGTAGATAATAATAATCCCCTAATAAAGCATAATCTACATTTAATAGCGAAAATCCTCTCTGTAAGAGAGGATTGGCGGTTCAAATCCATCTTTTGTAATATTAATTTGTTTATTGTTTTAATTAACTTATTTATTAGTTTGTTTATTGTAGTTCGTACTTTTTTCATAACTGAACTTTTTATTCAAATGAAACTAAAAATGACAGATATGTCCCCCTGCTTGTGGCTCTTTCCATAATAATTTAACCTGTGCTTTACAATTTTTTTTTAATTTGGAGTTACCTTTTGCAGTTTGTTAAAAATGGGACAGGGGATCTAAATGGCCCCCTGCTTCATGCCATTTCCCTAATACTTTAATCTTCTCTACAATTCTCCTAGATTTGGATTCGCCTTTTCAATTTGTTAAAAAGGGGAAAGGGTTCTAAATATAAAAATTGTTTTTCTTGCCACAATGTTGAAATAACTAAAATAAAGAGTCAATCACCCAAATAGCTACCTGAGGCTGTTGGAAGAATATTCCTTTCGAGTTTTGCCCAAAACCTTTTTGATTCTATGAAGGCTAAGCATATGAGGTTTTGGCACATATTTGTCTCCAAACTTCTTTTTTTTTTTTTTGTTTTATTCATTATTGGCAAGAGTTTGTTTTTGCTTTACTTATAGTTATTTATCATATACTGTTAAATTCTGCTATGATGAATGCAAATACAGTCTGGCAATCTTGCAAGATAATTTTGTTTCTTTTCTTTTTTAAACATTTTACTTATGAATAATTTTTCTTATAAGCTTTTTAGAAATTTTTCTCTTAGAAAAGAAAAATGTTTTTTTTTAGTCTTTTTACCCATCACTAAATTTTTGTTCCAAAATCTCTAAGTAAATTAGCTTTAAAATTTCTCTAGAGCTTGAAGATGCACTGCCAAATGATGATGAAAATCTGTTTGAAAGTACAGATCCTTTTTTGTTACCGAAAGAAGAAGTTTTGCAAGGGAAGAGTTTTTCCACACAGACGCATCTGCCAAGCCTGAATCTGATTGCCAGCCTCTGAAATTGGAGCCAAGTATTAATGTGGAGCGTGGTATGTTTTTTTTTTTTGTATTTTCTTGTACATTTGTGTATTAAGATAAAATTAAAAATTTCCAACTCCTTGGAAAGATGTGGTACCAACTCAAATATACCTTTAATGGATTTCTGCTTGCTTTTATTTTAAATCAATACTCTTTACTTTCATTTGAAATTTTCTAATGTAGGATTTTGTTGTAATTTTCAACTTATCATAAGAGTTGTTGATTTTGTCATATTTACACCTATATTTGGAATGGATTTAGTTTGTTGTATTTCTCAAAGCTATATATATATATATATAATATATATATATATATATATATATATATATATATATATATATATATATATATATATAATATATATATATATATATATATATATATATATATATATATATATATATATATATATATATATATATATATATATATATATATATATATATATATATATATATATATATATATATATATAATATATATATATATATATATATATATATATATATATATATATATATATATATATATATATATATATATATATTCCTTAAGGTTTGGATAATTTTTTATTTGTGAAAGTAAGAATAGTGAAAACACTTCAAACATATTTTGTTTTCAGTAAAGTGCAAGTTATGTTCTGGTCATGGGCGTAGGGAGGGTGGGGGGGGGGCAGATGGCAGCTGCCATTTTTTTTGTATTTTCTTGTACATTGGTGTATTAAGATAAAATTAAAAATTTCCAACTCCTTGGAAAGATGTGGTACCAACTCAAATATACCTTTAATGGATTTCTGCTTGCTTTTATTTTAAATCAATACTCTTTACTTTCATTTGAAATTTTCTAATGTTGGATTTTGTTGTAATTTTCAACTTATCATAAGAGTTGTTTATTTTGTCATATTTACACCTATATTTGGAATGGATTTAGTTTGTTGTATTTCTCAAAGCTATATATATATATATATATATATATATATATATATATTCCTTAAGGTTTGGATAATTTTTATTTGTGAAAGTAAGAAAAGTGAAAACACTTCAAACATATTTTGTTTTCAGTAAAGTGCAAGTTATGTTCTGGTCATGGGCGTAGGGAGGGTGGGGGGGGGGGGCAGATGGCAGCTGCCCCCCCCCCCCCCCCTAGACAATATGCTGCCTACGCCCATGGTTCTGGTCTTGAGGTTATCAGCCTACTCATGTTAATTTTTGCTGTTCTGAGTTTGACTCGGGGTATTTATTGTTTATATGCTGAGCCTGACGCCCATGTTCTTCTTGAGGTTATCAGAATTACTCATTTATTTTTGCTCGTTCTGATTTGTGGTATTTATTGTTATTTCTACGCTTGGAATTTCATTTACTATTTAGTGCTTTGTGGTAGTTTGCCTCATTGGAAGACTATTTGGCTTAATTTTGCTCATTCTTACTTAATTCTTTCTTGTCTTTGAAAAACACGTTTTGGGGAAAAAGTTTTTAAATTAATTTCTATTCCTTTTTTATTAACATTCATGGTCTTTTTCATGGAAGAAATAATATTTTATATCTTTTCATTTTTTTCTATGAGAATGCATAGTTTGGGTGGCTATTCGTATGTTGGAGATTCTTTTTATTTGTTTAAATTGTAAGAGCAGAAGTAGTAATAGTAGTACCCCAAAAGTTTCAACTTAATACCTCCAGTCTTTCTCGATATATTGCTGAGGTGTCTCATTGGCAACCATAATTGCAATGCCTTTTGATTTATTTTTAAAGCAGCATTTAGTTTTGAAGCATAATGGACCAGTTGCATCATTGTGGGGGGTTGACATGCCTAATATCCCTAAAGACATAGTTGCTGGACCATTCTACTATGCTGAACAAAATGACTGTCAAAGTTTTGACTGAATGCGTTTGGAAAATGAATGGGCTTAAGAGAAGGGCTACTTGCACTCCAATCTCTTTTTACTCTTAAAAAGGGCACCAAAACTTTTAATTTTGAATTCAATTAGCTCCTTTAAAAGTTTCAATGATATTTCTTGCTATTCTAGAGTGGTGCTGCCTATGATATTGCTTATATGACCTTTTGAAAACCTGCTTGCATACATTTTTTTCCTTTAATTGAAACTCCTAAACGTTCCCTAAAGAGTTTCATCTTAATACCTTTAGCGTCATTAGTTACATTAACTGTAGTGGTAGTATTGAAAGTATACATATAGTGCCTTCTGGCTAGTTCAAAAAATCCCCCACAACTTATCCTTAAAGGTCTAAATTAATAACATAAGTTGAATGGGGAGGTTGACATCCCCAAAGACATAATTACTGGACCTTTCAATAATGCGGAACAAAATAGTTCTCTTAAAATTTTGATTGAATGTGTTTTGGGAAATGATAAGATTGTGGGAGGAGGCGGGTTGTTCTCTTTTCACTTTTGACTCTTAAGAAGGGCACTAGATCTTCCAACTTCCAATCGAATGAGCCCCATCCGATCCGAAGTTTATTCGATCATTTGTTCCATAAGAACCTTATATGCCTTCAGGGCAAGGGTTGTAAGTTATGCCCTGGGGGCATATAAGGTATGTACAGAAAGGGTGATCGCATAAACTGCATTTTAATTTGCATTTCACTGAAAAGAAAATGACTGGGGATTGTCAGTTTAGTATATATATAATGATACATATTCCTTGTATGCCCGGAGCATAACTTACCACCCTTGCACCTTGGCTCTGAAGGGTTTTGTCCACCTTGAAGCCATTGTTATATGCTCTTTGGACTATTGTGAACTATATGGCTATCTCACAGTTTTGATTGGATGTTTTTTGGGGAAAACGGGTTGTTAGGGGGGGGGGGGGGGGTTCTAGTTGCCCTACATTAATTGTGACTCTTAAAAGGGAACTAGAACTATACATTTCCGATCAAATGAGCTTCCCCTAAAGTTTAAACAACCAAACTTATCATAAAACGCTTATATGCCCCTGGGGTATAACTTACAACCCGGGCCCCCAGACTCTGGGGGGTCGTGTCAACCCTAAAGGCCTTGGTATGGGATCTTTGGACTGCTTTTGAAAAAATGGTTATCTCGATATTTTAGTAGTATAGAACATAAAAAAAATATAAATATCAGCTATTCATCTTATTTTAGAACAAACTTGTCTGTGTTTTTTAAACAAAAATATCTGTTTTGCATTCACTTTCCCGTTGAAGACTCAAAAGCAATTCTAATCCTTTCAGCCTTAAATAAATTTTAATAAATAAAAAATTATTAAAACTTAAAGGAATATGTATCATTATATTTATACTAAACTGACAATCCACAGTCATTATCTTTTCAGTGAAATGCAAATTAAAATGCAGTTTATGCGATCACCCTTTCTGTACATACCTTATATGCCCCCAGGGCATAACTTACAACCCTTGCCCTGAAGGCTCTGGGGGGGGGGGGGGGTGACATCCTTAAAGACATAATATCCCGACCTTTCAATTACGTTTAACAAAATGGCTATCTCCAAATGTGTTTGGTTAAATAGGTGGCGTGGTAGGACGGGTTAGTCGCCCTCCAATCACTTTCGACTACCAAAATGGGTCCTAGCCCTTCCAATTTCCAATCGAATGAGCTATTTTTGAAGTTTCTACGACAACAAATGGCTATCTCAAAATTTCTGTGAGATGCATTTCAGGAAAATACTGAGGTATGTGGGGGAGGGAGGTATCCACCCTCTGATCACTTTGAATCTTTAAAAGGGTGCTAGAACTTCTGATCACCAATCCAATGAGCCCCATCCGAAGTTTATACTATCACCCTTTCTGTATATATCTTATATGCCCCCAGGATATAAATTACGACCCTTGCCCTGAGGGCTCTGAAGGGGTTGTCATCCTCAAAGACAGAATTTCTGGACCTTTCATTTACGTTGAACCAAATGGCTATCTAAAATTGTCATTGGATGTGTTTGGGAAAATGGTGGGCATGGGAGGGGGGGGGGGGGGTAGTTTCCCTTTAAAATCACTTTCGACCGTTAAAAAGGGCACTAGCCCTCTCAATTTCCAATCGAATGAGCCTTTTTTCGAAGTTTCTACGACAACAAATGGCCATCTCAGAATCTCTATCAGATGCATTTTGGGAAAATACGGGGCTTGTGCGTGTGGGGGGGGGGTAAATCCACCCTCCCATCAATCTGAATCTCATGAAGGGCACTGAAGCTTCTTTTAGCCATCCAATGAGCTCCCTCCGAAGTTTATACGATCATCCTTTACTTATTAACCTTATATGCTCCCAGGGCATAACTTACAACCCTTGCCCTGAGGGCTGTAGAAGGGTTGTCATCCTCAAATACCTAATTTTCAGACCTTACAACTATTTTGAACAAAATGGCTATCTCAAAATTTTTATTGGATGGGTGTGGGGAAATGATGGGCGTGGGAGGGGGGCTAGTTGCCATTCAATCACTTTCGACTATTTTTCCAATCGAATGAGCCTTTTTCGAAGTTTCTACGACAACTCCTTGGATAAGAAGTGCCCTGGTCTCAAACCAAAAAAAAATAATAATAAATAAATGATTCATTGTGCTCACATCACTCTTTACTTAGGCAGCGCTTTTGCCCTACCTATGATGTATGTTCTCTTATTCTCGTTTATTTACGTGCCATGATAAAATTCTATGTGTCTACCGGTCATATATGCGGAAGGACATTTTTGTGCCTAAACTAGATCTTTGAAGGAACAGTTCATACTGTAACAGTTCATTGGACAGTTATATTGTTTTTATCTAAACTATCTTTTAACATTTTGAAAATGTGCAGCACAGTCTGTTGTTTATGATATTTCTTCATGGAAAGTTTATGTTGCTTTAGAACTGAATCAAAAGGCACCGTGTGTATGTTAGTTACTAATAATACGTTTCAACAATACCTCAAAAACGTCTGAGAGTATTGAACTGAAACTTTCAGAGCAACTTTTATTGCTAATTCTGTTCTTTCAATTGAATTAATTCAAAAGAGTGTAACTATATCTAGTTTGTGAAAATAGTATAGATGCAATTTCTTAGGAATGGTAGGTATTAAGTTCAGTTTTCAGGGAAATTTAAGGAGGGTGTAAAACCAAATCAAAGGATAGTATGTGTGTCCAGATTTTCAAAAGGGCATATATTATTGAAAACTGTTGAAAATTTTTCTCCAACATATAAATGGTAAGTCAAACTATGGCAGGGGCCAACCGCAGTCACTAAAATCACTTTTTGTCTTTTTATTTTGGCCTTTCACTTTTTGTCACTTTTATTTTGGGCTGTCATATTTTGTAATTTTTCTTGCAGAGCAAAAAGAAAAAATTGCAACCCTTAATGATAGACTCAGAAAGTTTGCCTTTTTGCAGCATAATAAATGTTTTTTTAAGATTTTTGTTTTTTAAGATTATTTGCTTACTTGAAATGTGCATCGAAGAAGTGAATATAGTGGAAAATACTCTTCGTGCCGGAAAACACATAAAAATATGTTTTTAGGCCTTTTATCGACCCCAAATTCTTCAGTCGTAAAAAGGACGAAAGATACACTACTTTTTCGACATTTTTAATTGTTTGCCATCCCTCCCCCCCCCCCCCCCCCCCCTTGGAATTTTGCTTTCCAGATACGTCAATGTTCTGTTACTGAAAATCTGAAAGTTAGTTAAGAGAGAGTTTTATAGATAAAGATAGTTTTTCATATTGTAGAATAAACTGCTTACCTTCTTCAAAGGTGATTTTTGAGATGGGGGTTGCTGCTCCGATTTTCTAGCTTTTTAGTCAGTTGCCCTGTGACGAAAGTGACGAACAATGCGAGTTGTCCTGTGACGAAAATGACGAAGTGACGAAAAATAATTAGATGGCCTATTTACGTTTTCCTGCTTCAAATAATAAGTTTTTTTCAAGCATCATTAAATTCATTTTGAAGGATTTCAGGCTTTTTTCGAAATTTCTGCAAGTTTATTTTCGTAACTCCCAAACATTGTTTTATTGGATGTGGCCAACAGTTACCACTCTTGAATCGGATTCTATTCTGAATAATATTGGATTTTACTCAGGAAAAGAGTTTGTTTAAGTATATTTTTACTCTCGGTTATTGTGGGCCGGGATTTGCTAGTAACCCATGATGTATGAGGTTTTACTACAGCAATATAATCTTGTATTTTGTTACGTTCCTTTTTGCTTTTTATAGTGAATAATAAAAAAAAAACAAATGAATGAAATTTTAGAATTTCACCCCCCCCCTTTATTCACGGCCAAACTGGAGGACTCTCGTGGAGGTAAAATATAAGGAAACGCAGTGACGAGGACCTATGCAGTCCCTGTGACTCGGTTCTGAATGCCTGTGAATAGTTTTTTTTTTGTCACTTTCTGAATGGAAAAGGCGCTTAAATCAGTTTCCTTGCGCATCTTGTTGCAGCCGACTCCTACTATGGGTTCTTTTTCTTGCTTTTCTTATTATGTAAAATTATCTCTGTCTCTTTAAATATTAAAATATAGTATGTATTAGTATTAGTGAAAAATAATTAAATGGCCTATTTAAGTTTTCCTGCTTCAAATAATCAGTGATTTTCAACCATTATTAAATTCAATATTGATAATAAAAAAATATGACTTTTTTTTTTTTTTTTTTTTTTTTTTTTTTTTTTTTTTTTTTTTTTTTTTGTGAAATATCTCTAGGAAAGAACTGAACCAAATTTAACACAAAAAGAGATAGTATTTAGGAGAGGCCGAACTCGCAGAAATGATTTTGAAAAAAATATTAATGTTTAAGAGTATGCCTTACATCTCTACTTGGAGTCTCTAATATGCATCCTTTGGTTCGAACTTCCTATCTCTCCTTTATAAAACTTGCTGTTATCAACAGTCACCCGTCCCCAAAGCTTGCTCACTTTTTATTTGAAAGTTTCAAGATAGGGTAAATACTTATCATACTCCTACTAAAGCGTATGCTACGTTTAATAGCAAAGGTTCTCTGTCAGGAAGAAGTGTGGGGGGGGGGGGGGGTTCAAACCCTTCTTATGTAAGATTAGTTTGTTGTAGTTTATTTACAACCTAAATCCTTCAAGTTTCATTAAGTTCAAACATATGAGCTCAATTTGTAATTTCATACAGAGTTTGTGCTGCAGTGCGTTGGGAATTTTGTGCTGTATTTTTTCAGCATAGCTGCAAATATTTTTTCCGCCCGTTTGCATTGAACTGTTGTGTAATACCGAAATATCCAAAAATTGATACTGATTTGGTGCATATTTGTCTCCAAGCATCTATTGTTTTTTTTTTGCTTTGGAACGAGTTATTTTTGCTCTAATTATAGTTATTTACCATAAGCTGTTCAATTGTGCTATGACGAAAACAAGGAAAGTCAGCCATCCTTCCCCCCCAAAAGATGTGTGTCTTCTTCTTTTGAACTTATTTACCATAAAATCATCGTTTTAAATTTCTTATCTAAATTCGCCTTAAATTTTCTTTAGAACTTGATGACGCACTACCAAATGATAATAAGAGTCTGTTTGAAAGTATTAATCCTTCATTTATTCGTAAAGAGGAAGTTCTCACAGAGAAAAGTTTTTCTAGAGACGCATGTGCAATGCCTGAACCAGATTGCCGCCCTCTTAAATTGGAGCCAAATAGTAATAAGGACGATGGTATGTTTTTTGTATTTACTTACTCATATAATATATATATATATATATATATATATATATATATATATATATATATATATATATATATATATATATATATATATATATATATATATATATATATATATATATATATATATATATATATATATATATATATATATATATATATATATATATATATATATATATATATATATATATATATATATATATATATATATATATATATATATATATATCTATATATATAACAATCTCTGTTTTTAATAAAAACAGGGATTGTTCATAAATTGTTGTTCTTTTGATATCGAAACTGTTGATTGATATACTTACTTCCTATTTTTCTGTCTTAGTATATGTTTTAACAAAAAATCGGGCCATGCCAGAGAAGGGGTGGGGGTGCCTCTGAAAGAAAGTAGAAGCATTTTTTCTTATATTTCGAAGACATTTCCTAGTATTGTACATCACAGTTCGTTCACAAAATTGTACTACCAACACGTTTAACTTGTGTCGTTCAAACGAATAGATGATCTTTAAAGTGGAAAAGTGCTTATAGAGCATTTTTACCCAATGTGAATTGTTGTTCTTTTGTTATATATATATATATATATATATATATATATATATATATATATATATATATATATATATATATATATATATATATATATATATATATATATATATAATAACAATCCCTGTTTTTAATAAAAACAGGGATTGTTCATAAATTGTTGTTCTTTTGATATCGAAACTGGAGTGCAACCCGAACTTTACGCGGCCAGGATGTCTGACAGAGTTTTGACTGCAAATGTTAGGTTGTCTTTGCCAGTGGCTTAACCTTGCTCTGTAGTTTTTTTTATGGCCAAATTTGTTGGAAGCCTTAGGATTTGAAAGACAGGGAGGGAAAATGTTAGATGTCAGGATTGTAGATTTAGCAAAATGCATAATTTGGAGATGTTATGTTGTAGATAGATGGTATTCTCTGTGACTTGCTTCGCTTTTTTTTTTTTTTGGCAACTAGCATAAATTATGTTTTTGCTTTTTGATCACTGGAATTGCCTTGAATTCTACCCAAAAAAGCTCAAACATATTTTGGGTGGGGGGGGCACACTAGGTCATCTTTTATGTACAACTAAGATAATTGAAAAATGCAAAATAAACGTGCTTTTGGAAAATTTAACTTAAATGAGCTTCACTATAAATTTGTTATTTGCTTTAAAGATAAATGTTTGATTATTTTGACCACCCCTGGCAAATTCTTTGCCAGGCAAATTCTTTATTTTTTATGGCCAAATTTGATGGAAGCCTTATGATTTGAAAGACAAGGAGGTCAAAATGTTGGATTTCAGGATTTTAGATTTTGCAAAATGCATAATTTGGAGATGTTATGTTGTAGATAGATGGTATTCTCTGTGACTTGTTCCGCTTTTTCTTTTTGGCAACTAGCATTGCCTGAATTGCCTTGAATTCTACCTTAAAAAAGCTCAAACACATGTGATAGTTAGAAGAGCTGATGAATATGATGAATATATATATATATATATATATATATATTATATATATATATATATATATATATATATATATATATATATATATATATATATATATAATATATATATATATATATATATATATAACAATCCCTGTTTTTTAGTAAAAACAGGGATTGTTCATAAATTGTTGTTCTTTTGATATCGAAACTACTTGAATCTTGAATCTACTTGAATCAAAATGCTCACTACACTATTGATATTGTCGCTAATTATTCCGATCAGTAAAATTTTTCCCATCAGTGTATTAGTTATAATTAGAAACTGTAGGATTTTCGATTAAATTTCTAAAACCACGCTGACTGAAAGATTACAGGCAATAAGTTAGGAATCAAAAACTGCTTAAGAGCAGTTCAGCTTGGCCTCCAAAAAGATATAAAGCCAAATCCTTGAGCAAGGCTATAGAAGGGTACTTCATATTAACTTGACTCCATATTTATCGATTAAGGACAAGGAAGAAGACGGACGTGTCAAATTCCTTAAAACATGCATTATATTTAAAAGATTCGATTCGCCTGCCAATGCTCTGCTTTCCTATCGAACAAAAAATGTAACAATTGATTCATTACAAATTTTACAAAAATAACTATGTTTTCACATAGTTATATGTGAAACATGTTTATATGTGTGAAACATAAGGTGTCACTTTCGGGCTCAAAATGGAATTTGCAAGGGTTCTTAGTATATTTGGCAAAAATACAAAAAGACACATCGATAAAACCACCTTCTACCTAGCGAAGCAATCAGTGCATTTTTAAACTGATCGGCCATTCTACCCATTGTCTGTCCATCTGACAGAGTATTTTATGGAATGCTACTATTAATACTAACATCATACTGTAGCACCAAGTCGTCTGAGTCCAACACAGCTACACTCGCTCCTCGTCCATCCCAATCTATTCAAAGCCTCCCTTTAAGACCCTCCAAAGAAATACCCACTTCCCCTAATTCTTTCCTTACGACATCCTCCCGCCCCATTCAGGGAGGATTTTCTTTTGTCTGGCCCTAGTGGTTGTTCAAAAAGGACGATCTTGGGCAAACTGTCATCCATCATCCGCAACCATCTCAACCTTTCTCTTATTTTGCCATGAAACCTATAACCTTAACAACACCTTTCTCTCATATTTGCAGAATACGTTGCCGTAATTGGATGTCTACCAGATGACTACCGTATGACAGTAATGATGTAATAATAGTAATAATAATAATAGTAATAATAGTAATAATAGTAATAATAATAATAATAATAGTAATAATGACAGAATGACTACGAAACTAATGTCTGGGGGTGGGCGTTAACACCCCTGAACGTTCTAAGCACCGATCTTGCGAAATAAGAGATCCCTTGAGCAGCAATTCCAGGTGGTAGAAAGAAGTTCTCATACTAGTACCGGTTCCAAGGACAAATTACCGCTTGCCATTGATGGCTGGCAGGTGGTGGGTGCCTCTTCCCTCTCTTTGAGGAACAAATGTTGCCTGCACCAGCCGGTCTGAAGCTGGAGGGTGGAGTCATCGGTATAGGGGAAAACAATCGTGACATCTGACACTTCTAAGGAAGGTCCTTCCGTAAGGGAAGTAAGACATATTTAAGACCTATCTGAAAAATCGCGATCCCAAGGGTGTACAAATTACCCAGCGGTTATTGGTGCTATACTATTTCGTTTCTTTTTGTAATGTGAAGGCAATTGATTGTTAGGCGAAGTGGGGGAGGGGGGGGGATGTCGTATTTTCTCGTTTTTTTTTTTCAATGACAATACCAAAAAAGGTAATTTTTCTATCATAATACCAAAGAAAGTAATTTTCTGAAAGCTATAGTGGTTATATGTCGCTCCAATAGTGGAGCTATAGTCGCTCCAATCGCCCTTCATCTGGCCCTAATCACCCCTATTTTTCCTCATTATTACATTGAAAAATTGTTATATGTGAACAATTTTTATGTGTTATATGTGAAAATAAATGGCGTTCTCGTTCTCGTTTGGTATCTGACCTGTAAATATCTGTTTTGTTTTTAAGCCGGATTGAATTTAGAATAAAATTACAGTGGATAGTTTCGCAATGAGTGAATTAATTCACGGTTTTGTGAAAAGAAAAAGGACTTATATTACGGTAGCAATCAACAGATCGCCCTATTATTTGTGTGGCGTTCGAATTACTTTGGATTAGCTGATTAAGGACGCCAGAGTACGGTGGTGAATAACAAAGCAGGTTCCAAGCAAGAACTACGCATAACATTCCTCGAGCCATCTACTCATATTGAAGCGACAAATTAAGATTTAGTTTAGTGTTGATTTTGTCCTCGTCATGTGGACATTTATTGTTCCAACTGTATTGTATGTATAAACTACTGTATATAAATTTATATAAGTATAATCACGACTCAATAATGTTTAGCTACTACAGTCTTGGCGCGTATACAAGCTCCACCCATTTTCTCACCATCAAAAGTTCAGTGCATATCTCTCAATGAGTGAATGACTGTGAGAATTTGAATTGTTCGTGATTGCGAAAGCAGAAAAAAAATGGGTGAACTGGCGTTATAACTGGCGTTGAACTGGCTTTATTGCCCCCATTTAATGATTTAGGTATGAAAGGGATAAAAGTGAACTCAAGTTCTTTTCAACTATAGCATACTGTCTATTACCTATACTAGCTTCAACTTGTGATATTTAAAAACTGAACAAGATTCAACATATTCTAAAGCTTTTACTTTGCACTCCCTCCCAGAAAATGCCAACTCCCCTAAAGTAATTTTGCATAGCCTCCTCCCACTCCGTCATTTCAGACATTCTATTTTTTGTTTGACCACCCCATCTGTATTGCCAGAAACACAATATTTGGAAGCTTATCATCAGTGACACCATCTGTATTGCCAGAAACACAATATTTGGAAGCTTATCATCAGTGACACCAATTCCAAAAATATCTTCGTATCTGATTCTGGTAATGTTCTCATGTTTATTTCCTAGTGAACTAAATTCAATATTGACATTTCCTAAAGGTTGAGTCTTGACATATGACACTCAGGTCTTGACAATTGAAAGTCAAGTCTTGAAATTTGAAAATCAAGTCTTTTGGGGTTTAAGTGAATTTAGCGACAAATTAAGATTTAGTTTAGTGTTGATTTTGTCCTCGTCATGTCGACATTTATTGTTCCAACTGTATTGTATGTATAAGTATATGTATATGTATTGTATTAGCGACAAATTAAGATTTAGTTTAGTGTTGATTTGTCCTCGTCATGTGGACATTTATTGTTCCAACTGTATTGTATGTATAAACTACTGTATATAAATTTATATAAGTATAATCACGTAATATAAATTTAATAAGTATAATTATTAAACTCAATAATGTTTAGCTACTACAGTCTTGGCGCGTATACAAGCTCCGCCCATTTTCTCACCATCAAAAGTTCAGTGCATATCTTTCGTGGATGAATATTCCATGAAAACGGCCACAGGTGAATGGTTCCCTATAGTTCCCTATAGAACTACTGTATATAAATTTATAAATAATCAGGACTCAATAATGTTTAGCTACTACAGTCTTGGCGCGTATACAAGCTTTTCTGGGAGGGAGTGCAAAGTAAAGCTTTAGAATATGTTGAATCTTGTTCAGTTTTTAAATATCACAAGTTGAAGCTAGTATAGGTAATAGACAGTATGCTATAGTTGAAAAGAACTTGAGTTCACTTTTATCCCTTTCATACCTAAATCATTAAATGGGTGCAATAAAGCCAGTTCAACGCCAGTTTAATGGAGCCAGTCCTAAAGGAGCCAGAAAATATTATTCAATCAATAGTTACGCTACTATTGATTGACTAATAAGCTTAGCCAAAAAGCTGATCTTCCTTATATACAGCCGTAAATCTTTCGACAAGAAGGAGCCAAATGTACAAAAAAAATTGTCCCCCCTCTCCCCCCCCCCCGCCCTTAAAATTGAGACCCAAAAAAAGGCGCAACAAAATTTTATGTTATGTATTAATTTATTAAAGAGATGTCAAAAAGATTCATGTTTTATATTACCCTCAAAAGGTCCCTAAAAACATCCCTAAAAAGGTAAGTTAACCCTAAATGGTTAAAGATACTTTGTTCGTGAATATTCGCCATGAAGATAAGGAGCTACAATTTAATTCTGAGTTTTCTCGAAGAAGTGTAAAAACGATCAAGTTCTCCTCTGAATTTTCTTAAAGAAGAGAAAAAGTTAGCTACATTCTGAATTTTAGCTACATGTTCTGGTGAGGTGTTTAGCATTGGTAAAACAGTTTATTTTGAACCATTGACTTAGCAAACTGAGATTTCCAGACTCCAAATCATAGATAAGACTCGAATTCCGAGCAAGCCAACAAAACCAAACCCAGGTCTTTCAAATTCCTGAATTTTGGAATTACAGAGTTTTCTAAATTTCTGACATGAACTCGCACAGGAATGAATTGTATGAGAGAAGCCAGAAATATTATTTCTGGTTATAACCTTTCCGGAACGGAAAGATTATTATCTTTCCGGAACGGTCGTCAAGGACAGTACAGAAAAAAGGCTGTCCGTGTTTGTAGGGGCAAGCTTAACTAACTTTTGCATTAATTTGGTCGTTTTTTTTTTCTCTGCTTTTTAATCTCTTTTGTAAAGTTCTATTTTCTCAAGTTTACATTTGATATTTGTTTGACGTTTTTAGTATCTAATAATATTATTCTTGTTAAGTTGTATTCTTTTCACTGTTTTTATGCTTAGTGATTAACATTTTTTTCTGTGATTTTGGGTATTTTGATGTTTTTTCCTGAATCTTATTTTGTTTCCTGAAAAACTTCTGTTGTTTCCTTCTTTTTGTTTCCTAACATTATAGGATATTTAAAAAAATGAATGTAATTTCATTCTTGAGGGGGCCATTGGCGTATTCAGAGGGGGGCGCCTCCCCCCCTAAAGTAGTGCAATTTATTTAATTAACGCAAGTTTGCGTTAATTAAACTTGCTCTTAACACAAGTTTATCGGATCAACCTATTTTGCGCCCCCCCCCCCCTAAAAAATTCTGGATCCGCCCCTGAGGGGGCTGCAGCCCCTTTGACCCCCACCCTCCCCGTAGATGCGCGACTGTGTAGTAGACTGTATACTTATCCATTAGGGAGGTGGAGTGGAGGTGAAGCAAAGCAATGTGCTTTTAGGAAGCATATAAGTATGTATAGTAGTTTTCGCCTTTTTTGGGTCTCAATTTTAAGGGGGGGGGACAATTTTTTTGTACATTTGGCTCCTCTATCTTTTTGGCTTCACATAGTTATGTGTGAAACATAAATTATGTTTTTGCTTTTTGATCACTTGAATTGCCTTGAATTCTACCTTAAAAAGCTCAAACACATGTGATACTAAGAAGAGCTGATGAATATGATGAATATATATATATATATATATATATATATATATATATATATATATATATATATATATATATATATATATATATATATATATATATATATATATATATATATATATATATATATATATATATATATATATATATATATATATATATATATATATATATATATATATATATATATATATATATATATATATATATATATATATATATATATATATATATATATATATATATATATATATATATATATATATATATATATATATATATAATATATATATATATATATATATATATATATATATATATATATATATATATATATATATATATATATATATATATATATATATATATATATATATATATATATATATATATATATATATATATATATATATATATATATATATATATATATATATATATATATATATATATATATAGATAATATATATATATATATATATATATATATATATAGTATATATATATATATATATATATATATATATATATATATATATATATATATATATATATATATATATATATATATATATATGTTTAGCTACTACAGTCTTGCAATGAATTGGAAGCCTTATTTCTTTTATGCATTAAAATACTGCTTTAAAATACTGCATTAATTTCTTTTATACTGCTTTTTCTGACAACTTCAATGAGTAGCTGAATTTTGTAACTCTATAGATAGTAAAAACACACTATCAAACACTCAAACACATGTGATAGTAAGAAGAGGTGGGGGGCACACTAGGTCATCTTTTATGTACAACTAAGATAATTGATAAATGCAAACAAACGTGCTTTTGGAAAATTTAACTTAAATGAGCTTCACTATGAATTTGTTATTTGCTTTAGAGATAAATGTTTGATTATTTTGACCACCCCTGGCAAAGTTTTTTGATATTATTTTGGAAAAATTCTTTTGATATTATACAACATTATTTAAAATAATATATACCATAACGAAAATGTGAGAAATTGTTACAAGTCAATATATGGTAATTTTTTATGTGAATAAACTGTGTTAATTGATGAAAGTAGAGAGTTAAGATAGTCCATGAAAAGCATATAGTAATATCTAATAGATGACCCCACTTTTAAGCAGATTTATTTCTAACCTTAAGAGTGTAATTTTGAATGGGTGTTGTGTTTCACAAATCATTCTTGGACAGTTAGAACAAAATGTAGTTTGGCTCTTTATTCAGTATCAGAGGAATAAAGAATTCGTAGAGGAGTCAGAAATTTGTGTCCAAATTTACATTTATAAACTAATTAACTACTGAAGAGTCATTAAAAATTATTTATATTATTGTGTAAAGGAAAAATATTAATAGTGGGGTGATTAATTTTGAGAAAAATTACATTATTTTAGTTCTCTCTTTTGCAACGTTCTATGATAATGATGTCATGTGGAATCATGTGGAATGTGGAACATCTAGGATGCCTGGTCTGACAAGAATGTGTCGAAAAACAGAAACGAATTTTTATTGTCAACGTGAGATGCGAAGCAAGATTAGTGTATTTGCTGAAGATAATGTTGCAAAACATGAAAATATTCATGCTGAAGAAAAATCTTTCAAGTGTAACGTTTGTGAGAAAACATTCGGCCGAAAGTCCACCCTATCTTATCATCGGAAGACTCATACTGGAAAAAAACCTTTCAGATGTGATGTATGTAAGAAATGTTTTACTTCTAGTGCCAATTTAAATTATCATCAGAGAACTCATACTGCAGAAAAACCGTTCAAATGTGATGTCTGTAAGAAATGTTTTACTTCTAGTTCCTATTTAAATATACATCAAAGAACTCATTCTGGAGAAAAACCTTTCGAGTGTGACGTATGTAAGAAATGTTTTACTTCTAGTGCCAATTTAAATTATCATCAGAGAACTCATACTGGAGAAAAAACCGTTCAAATGCAATATATGTGAGAAAACATTCAGCCAAAATGCCCACCTGTCTATTCATCAAAGAACTCATACTGGAGAAAAACCTTTCGAGTGTGACGTATGTAAGAAATGTTTTACTTCTAATGCCAATCTAAATTATCATCAAAGAAACTCATACTGGAAGAAAAACCTTTCAAATGCAATATATGTGAGAAAACATTCAGCCAAAAGGCCCACCTGTCTATTCATCAAAGAACTCATTCTGGAGAAAAACCGTTCAAATGTGATGTCTGTAAGAAATGTTTTTACTTCTAGTTCCTATTTAAATATACATCAAAGAACTCATTCTGGAGAAAAACCTTTCGAGTGTGACGTATGTAAGAAATGTTTTACTTCTAGTGCCAATTTAAATTATCATCAGAGAACTCATACTGGAGAAAAACCGTTCAAATGTGATGTCTGTAAGAAATGTTTTACTTCTAGTTCCTATCTAAATATACATCAAAGAACTCATTCTGGAGAAAAACCTTTCGAGTGTGACGTATGTAAGAAATGTTTTACTTCTAGTTCCGATTTAAATAAAACATCAAAGAACTCATACTGGAGAATAACCGTTCAAATGTGATGTCTGTAAGAAATGTTTTACTTCTAGTTCCTATTTAAATATACATCAAAGAACTCATTCTGGAGAAAAACCTTTCGAGTGTGACGTATGTAAGAAATGTTTTACTTCTAGTGCCAATTTAAATTATCATCAGAGAACTCATACTGGAAAAACCGTTCAAAAATGCAATATATGTGAGAAAACATTCAGCCAAAAGGCCCACCTGTCTATTCATCAAAGAACTCATACTGGAGAAAAACCTTTCGAGTGTGACGTATGTAAGAAATGTTTTACTTCTAATGCCAATCTAAATTATCATCAAAGAAACTCGTACTGGAGAAAAACCTTTCAAATGCAATATATGTGAGAAAACATTCAGCCAAAAGGCCCACCTGTCTATTCATCAAAGAACTCATTCTGGGAGAAAAACCGTTCAAATGTGATGTCTGTAAGAAATGTTTTACTTCTAGTTCCTATTTAAATATACATCAAAAGAACTCATTCTGGAGAAAAACCTTTCGAGTGTGACGTATGTAAGAAATGTTTTACTTCTAGTGCCAATTTAAATTATCATCAGAGAACTCATACTGGAGAAAAAACCGTTCAAATGTGATGTCTGTAAGAAATGTTTTACTTCTAGTTCCTATTTAAATATACATCAAAGAACTCATTCTGGAGAAAAAACCTTTCGAGTGTGACGTATGTAAGAAATGTTTTACTTCTAGTGCCAATTTAAATTATCATCAGAGAACTCATACTGGAGAAAAAACCGTTCAAATGTGATGTCTGTAAGAAATGTTTTACTTCTAGTTCCTATTTAAATATACATCAAAGAACTCATTCTGGAGAAAAACCTTTCGAGTGTGACGTATGTAAGAAATGTTTTACTTCTAGTGCCAATTTAAATTATTTGCTTACTTGAAATGCTTACTTGAAATAATAAGTAATTTTTCTTGCTGAGCAAAAAGAAAAATTTTCAAGCATCATTAAATTCATTTTGAAGCATTTTCAAGCATTCATTAAATTCATATATATATATAGATATATATATATATATATATATATAATATATATATTATATATATATATATATATATATATATATATATATATGTATATATATATATATATATATATATATATATATATATATATGTATATATATTATAATTATATATATATATATATATAGATATATATATATATATATATATATATATATATATATATATCTATATATATATATATATATATATATATATATATATATATATATATATATATATATATATATATAATATATATATATATATATATATATATATATATATATATATATATATATATGCACAAACTTGCGTAAATACAGAAGTATATTTCTTGACTTAGGGGTTTTGGAGACAAAAGTAGTTGGGACATGTCATTTCTTTTCCCGAAACTGGGTCTTTTGAAGAAAAACTAGCTAAAATGCCGAGACTGTTTGCCTTATTTAAACTCTCTTCCAATATTTTGAAAACATATGATATATCTACAGCGTAACCAAAAAATAGGCAAAAAGTCTTAAACTGTCTCTTAATTTGAGGAGGGGTTTGCTCTCTACTAGGTAATATTTTTTACTTCAACCTTGATGAAAAAATGTTTGATAAGACTTTGTAATTTCCAAAATTTCTTATGCCTGCAAATCTATCTCTTGCTAATTCCTATTATTCTTTCAAAGTTCCTTCATTTTCAGAATTATATCTTTTTCAAACCATAAACTAATCTACGGATTTTCTATATAAAATTTCAAGACCTTCATAATGTTGTATAAATAGCAGACTTATTTTTCTTATACATGTTTTTAGGTGATTTTTATTGTTACTTTGCAGAAACTGAACATGCCTCTTCAAATGATGATATAGTATATTTATATTATCATACTATTCTTAATCCTATAATGTCCATGAAACATAAAGCCCATTTTTTTGTCATTCTCTCTTGCATATCTGCTAATTGTAAATCTAATTGTCGCCATCTTAAACCATAGTCGAACATCAGTAATAACATTGGTATGCTTCATATAAACTGAGATTCTTCTGTTCATTTCAATATACAAAATGAGAATATATATCCAACAATTCCCTTGAAATTATGGCGGGGCGCGAAGGATATGTTTTTTATTCGTTCAAGTAAAATGACTGTCTTTGAAGAAAGATGCTTCATCAATAAGAGTCCCGTATGCTTTCAATTATTAGGATATTTAATTTTGTAGCCTGATGTAATCTATGAACAACAGGAAAAACTTAGTTTCATTTGGAATTCTTGTTTTTCTAAGAAAATGTTCTGCTCTTTGAAGAGCAGAATATACCTCTTCAAATGCTAACACAATATCAAAGTACTGTCATATTAACAACTCACTGCAGCACTAAAGGCACCTGAGGCCAAAATAGCTACGCATGCTTCTCCATTTAATTCTATTCCAATCCCCCCTCTTTACACCCTCCCAAGAAGTCCCCATTTTCCTAAAATATTTTGTAACGACATCATCGACCCCAATTGGGAATTACCTATTTTTTGTGTGGCCCTAGACGGTTGTCCGACGAGGATGACCTATGGCAATCTATCATCTTTCGTTCGCAGAACATGTCCTATCCATCTCAACCTTTTTCTCATTGTAACCCTAGATAGCGACATTGACCCAATTTTTGGGGTCAACTTACTGTTTGAGATACAGTCCGATGACCAAAACAATCAGTGGACTGGATTTTCTCTGGATAACATCTAGAATATCCTACTCCGTTTTTTGAAGATTCCACGCTTCAGAACCATAGCTAACCACTGCCATCACTGTTATTTTCATTATCAGAAATTCGATGATCAGATTTATCTTTCTAATCTTCCAAACTATTTTCAACTGTGAAAAAATATACCGGGCCTTGACTATTCTACTTTTAGCATATTCACTGCACCCCTGTCTTTACAAATAAAAGTACTTAGGTAAGTGAAGCTGCCAACTTGATCGATCTAATGGTTATCCAACATCACCTTTTCACCTTCACTCTTTCCTTGTATTAGCGACTTTGTCTTGTCACCATTAATTTTCAAACCTATTCTTCCAACTCAGAATTCTTGCACCTTAAACTCTGAAAACCTCATTCATTCTGATAACATTCTCAACTAGAATGTTTAAATCATCAGCATAAATTAATTCTTAGAAAATTTACTTCCCCAATTGAATCTGTATTCTCCCATTGCCTTGCTTTGTTTATTATTATTATGTTGCTCTCAATATGTTATCAATCTTATATTATTAATGAAAAATGAAGCCAAATTTTTGCAATTCTTCTAGTATATCTGCAGATTGTAAATCTCATTCTGACCATCCTAAACTGGAGTTGAACATCGATAGGGGCAAAGGCATGAATCATGTATGCTAAAATTCTTCTCAATATTTACATATGCAAAAGGAAAAGGTGTATCTTTCACTTCCCTTGAAATTATAAAGGGGCGTGAAGGATATGGTTTTATATTTCTGTGTGAAATGGCGGCTTTTTAAAATTTATACTTGGTTGATAAGAATCTCGGAGTGTTTCAATTATTAAGATATATGATTTTTAATGTCCCAATGAACTCCATGATAAAGCGGCAAATTTAATTTTATTTGGAACTCTTTTCAAACTTTTTATCTCGATACTCTCTTACTATTTTCTCAATTTTAATTGTTCTAATTTTAAAAATATGAAACATGCATTTTCTGGCATGTTTGCCTTTTATTTATATTTGAATAAAACCACTTTGTAGTCATATAATTTTTTTTTCAAAAATGAAAACGCTTTAGTTTATATTGATTTCAATATAATACTAAAAGCTAGAGATGGACCAATAAGATTAGGGTGTAGTCAGATGCAAAACAGTAAAAATCTGGTGCATTAAGGCTAAGACTAGGGTGTAATGAGCCTTAATTTCATAAAGATGATTTTAATAAAAACAGGGATTGTTCATAAATTGTTGTTCTTTTGATATCGAAACTGGAGTGCAACCTGAGCTTTATGCGGCCAGGATGTCTGACAGAGTTTTGACTGCAAACGTTAGGTTGTCTTCGCCAGTGGCTTAACCTTGCTCTGTAGTTTTTTTATGGCCAAATTTGATGGAAGCCTTATGATTTGAAAGACAGGGAGGAAAAATGTTGGATGTTAGGATTGTAGATTTAGCAAAATGCATAATTTGGAGATGTTATGTTGTAGATTGATGGTATTCTCTGTGACTTGTTCCGCTTTTTCTTTTCGGCAACTAGCATAAATTATGTTTTTGCTTTTTGATCACTGGAATTCCCTTGAATTCTACCCAAAAAAGCTCAAGCATATGTGATAGTAAGAAGAGGTGGGGGGGGGGGGGCACACTAGGTCATCTTTTATGTACAACTGAATAATTGAGAAATGCAAAACAAACGTGCTTTTGGAAAATTTAACTTAAATGGGCTTCACTATAAATTTGTTTTTTGCTTTAAAGATAAATGTTTGATTATTTTGACCACCCTTGGCAAAGTCTTTTGATATTATTTAGGAAAAATTCTTTTGATATTATACAACATTATATAAAATAATATAAACCATAACGAAAATGTCAGAAATTGTTTACAAGTCAATATATGATAATTATTCTGTGTGAATAAACTGTGTTAATTGATGAAAGTAGAGAGTTAAGATAGTCCATGAAAAGTATATAGTAATATCTAATAGATGACCCCACTTTTAAGCAGATTAATTTCTAACCTTAAGAGTATAAATTTGAATGGGTGTTGTGTTTTCACAAGTTATTCCTAGACAGTTAGAAAAAAATATACTTTGGCTTTATTCAGTATCAGAGGAATAAAGAATTTGTAGAGGAGTCAGAAGTTTATTTCCAAATTTACATTTATAGACTAATTAACTACTGAAGAGTCATTAAAATTATTTATATTATTGTGTAAAGGAAAAATGCTAATAGTGGGGTGATTAATTTTGAAAAAAATTGAATTATTTTAGTTCTCGCTGTTGCAGTGTCCTATGATAATGGTATCATGTGGAATCATTTGGAATGTGGAACATCTAGCATGCCTGGTCTGACAAGAATATGTCGAAAAACAGAAACGAATTTTTATTGTCAACGTGAGATACCAAGTAACATTAGTGTATTTGCTGAAGATAATGTAGCAAAACATGAGGATTTTAATTGTGAAGAAAAATTTTTCAAGTCTAATGTTTGTGAGAAAACATTCGGCCGAAAGTTCACCCTATCTTATCATCGGAAGACTCCTACTGGAAAAAAACCTTTCAAATGTGATGTATGTAAGAAATGTTTTACTTCTAGTTCCGATTTAAATAAACATCAAAGAACTCATACTGGAGAAAAACCTTTCAAATGTGATGTATGTGAGAAAGCATTCAATCAGAAATGCAATCTATCAACTCATCAGAGAACTCATGCTGGAGAAAAACCTTTCGAATGTGACGTATGTAAGAAATGTTTTACTTCTAGTTCCGATTTAAATAAACATCAAAGAACTCATACTGGAGAAAAACCTTTCAAATGTGATGTATGTGAGAAAGCATTCAATCAGAAATGCAATCTATCAAACTCATCAGAGAACTCATGCTGGAGAAAAACCTTTCGGATGTGACGTATGTAAGAAATGTTTTACTTCTAGTTCCTATTTAAATATACATCAAAGAACTCATTCTGGAGAAAAACCTTTCGAGTGTGACGTATGTAAGAAATGTTTTACTTCTAATGCCAATTTAAATTATCATCAGAGAACTCATACTAGAGAAAAACCGTTCAAATGTGATGTCTGTAAGAAATGTTTTACTTCTAGTTCCTATTTAAATATACATCAAAGAATTCATTCTGGAGAAAAACCTTTCGAGTGTGACGTATGTAAGAAATGTTTTACTTCTAGTGCCAATTTAAATTATCATCAAAGAACTCATCCTGGAGAAAAAGAACCTTTCAAATTTGTTAACAATCAATAGACAGTCCTTTTAAAATCCGCTCTAGCTTATCATGATTAATCTCATTTTGGAGAAGAAGCTTTCGAATGTGACAAATATAAGGAACATTTACCCCAAGCTCCATTTAGAATGCATACGTGTTTAAAAACCGATCGACTATGATCTTTGTATGTGAGAATTCTTTTACTTCAGTTTGTAATTTATCTTATAGTGAAAAAACTCAAGGGTTAGTTGTACAAGTCTATTCTGTGTATTTTCAGTGTTGATTTTTTGTTTTGTTCTATTTGACTATTTGCAGTTTATTGTGAAACTAACCAAAAGTATAAATTTCATTTTTGTTGAAAATGAAAAAAGAACGATATTCTATTTTCATTAATGCCGGTTAATCTGCTGAGAACGTGTTATTTAATATATTTACTTCAAGCCGTATATTATCTTATAGTAAAAAACTCAGGGTCAGTTGTATGAGTCTATTCTATGCATTTTCAGTGTTGATTTTGTGTTTCGGACTATTTGACTACTTGCTGTTTACTGTGAAATTAACCAAAAGTATAAAGTTTGATCCTGTGTAAAAAAAAAAAATATATTCTTTGTTCATTAATGCCGGTGAATCTGCTGAGAACGTGTTTTTTTTTATATATTTGAATTAGTATATTTAATGTGTATTTTTGTTTCACTTTAGGGTAAACCACTTGAAACATAAAACTACGAGTCCTTGTGTCACTGGGATCTTACCACAAATGGGTCCAAGAATTGATCAAAATCTTTCTATCGAAGTTCCTAAATCAAAAATGTTTTTTATACTGCGTCATATGTTTCCATAATATTATACGGATTTCATTGAGGGGGGGTAACGCAAAAGTATATTGAGGTCTTGTGCCATTGACGGAAAGTTAGAGTAACTCAATAACCGTTTTGTAGCCGCTTCTCTCTGTTGAAAAATTTTGTTTAATCTCATTACCTCTGTTTCACATTTTCATGCAAAAAAATGTATTCCTTAATATTTAACATTATAAGAGTGTGGATGACTATATCTGAACCAATGCGCTATATCTGATCTAATCTTAAAGTACGAAGAACATCAAACTTCAAGCTTTTTTTCCTCCCCGGTTCCATCTTAGGTCTAATCAGTGGTTTGCTTGGGCGGTTCCTTGGGTCTTAGGCAGTTTCTTGGGTGTATTATAATTGTTTCTACGGTTTGCTTTGGGTTGTTATAACATTATCAAGGTTAGAATCCCTGCTTAAAGCTTCACCAAACAAAGTATTTTTTAAATAAATTAAGTCTTATTCAAACAAAAGCATTATTAGGAGAATTTTTCAAGCGGAATCGTCCGCTAGAAATTTTAAAGGGGGGGGGGGGGATTTTCAGAGAGAATATAATTGTCCGGAGGGAATTTTACGGGGGGGGGGGTGGTAGTTTACATGGGATAAGTTTTCAAGAACAAATTTCCCGTGAATGAAGTGAATTTTTCATGGAGAGAAAACCAGATTTACCGGCATTATTTGAAAAATGATCAGAAACTTAATAAAAAAAAAGTCAGGACCAGCCCTAAACTGAAAACAACGGGAAATTATTTCATATATAAGCAAGTTTGACTATTCGTCCCAACTTTTTAAGAGCGACTCCTGAAACCCAAAGGGTAAGGTAAAATAAGATAAAGGATGCGGCACTTGAACATTAAGGTCCAACCTGGCGGTGCTGATCTCCGTCTCAAAGCCCTTCTGCCAGGAAGTGCAATGGGGGGATGAAGGCCATCCATCCTGTGGTTTCACACACCTTTTCTGTTTACCTACCCCAGATTTCTCCAGGTATCCATTTAGAGCTTGGTCAACTCTGGCTGAGCTTACAGAGTCACGCCACTAAACCCCGTCCCAAACCAAATAATTGGGTACACTAAGATTCGAACCCTCTCGGACAAAGAATCCTAAATCTAGCGCACCAATCCACTCGGTTAGGAACCCAAAGGGTATGTAATTAGGATAAAAAACTCTTAAAAGGACACAAAAACAACTATCATAAATAGCAAGGTATCGAGGAGCAAGGTAAAGATAAAAGTTTCACCCCCCCCCCTTATTCAGGGAATAATTCCTGTTCGGTTTTAGTCTTAATGCTGGTCCTAAATTTTCAATTGAAAACACTTTTTTTAATTTAATTTATACTAAAAGAATGGACAGTTCATAGAATAGAGATAAGTAAAAACTAGAAATTGAATCTTTGATTATGGCCATGTATTGTACTTGTTTGACAACCAACTTTTAGAACAACGGCAATTATGTGAACACTTTAGAGAGCATTAGCTTGAATAAGTAAGTATTCTTACAGCTAGTATTGAAGCTGAAGGAGTTCTTGACCTATCGGGTATATTTGGCAAAGAAAAACTCGTGTTTATAAGAGCCCCAAAGTTAACATTAACTTTGTTTTGGGGACAGGGTGACTTCAAAATTATAATTGCTGCAAATGTTAAACATCATTGAATATACCTTGCAATACATTTAGGCTGTATTGTTTGACGTCAATAAGCCACTTACTGTTGACCTACTACACCAAACATATACAATATTGCTTTTTGGATCTTTGGAAGACGATAACAATTGACAAAATAGATGGCTCTTATTGAATTGCTATATAATTAATAGAAAAATTCGTGAATCTAAAAGAAAGGCATTTTTCCTATGCCCGTAGATGCTTTCATCAACATTAATTAATAAATCTAATCAAATTGGGTTGAGTGTCTCGTTTTATTTACTATGTTTTATGGCACAGATAAAGGAATAGCATTACAACTACCTCTTGATATGTTATAAATCCTTCATTTACAAAGAAATTGAAGCTTAGAGTAATAAAACAGTGAAACTTAAACAGTAAAGAAATTGGATCAAAGAAACAGTAATATTATAAAGTTGGTATGTATTTCTTATAGTCAAATTTTATAGAACATAAAACATACGCATCTTTAAACGTTAATAAATAAATCTTAGTATGACAATATTAATTAAATCTGCTTATTCCAAAAATTTCATTAAGTGGACACACGCTTTTGAAAGCATCATGGGATCTATCGTTTCATTGCTCTAGTTAATTATGGAGAAAAGAACTGTATAAATAATGCTTAAAGTTAGCTCCTTAGAATATATAACTACTTAAAATAAAATCCTGACACGGTAAAAAAACGAACAAAGATATGATTAAGCCTGAAAACAAACAAAAATAAGCTGTACATGGTTTTTTCCTTAGAATTGTTAGTAGAAAGATAAGAAGACATAAACTCGTTGAGCTGGAAATGTGAAGGATTTTCTATAGTTAGGACTTAGGAAAAAGTTGTCCCCCTGGTTTTTCTGACATCTCCTCTCTTCTAATTTTTACCTAAATCACTATTTTCGGTGTGGTACCATGCAGTAGTTTTACTTCTATATTATCATTGGTACAAAAGGAGGATATGACCCCTCTGATGGCACCGTTCACTTCTGGCTTCTCACAAAAAAAGCTAGGCAGTCATTTTCATTGATTGGCTTCAAAGTTATAGATAATAACGATCAGATTTTGATGTGCATTTGCCTCGTTTGGTGAATAAAAGAATAAAATTAATTTCAAGAGGGCTTTTTTTAACAGCTTTTTTAAAGGCTTGGCTTTCAACTCTTTTGAATCCAAATTTTTGTTTCGGAACGTGTATTTGTTTTTTATGATAAAAATACTGTTGGAACATACCCTTGAAAAATTTATGTCGCAAAGGCAAAACGAGAATTCATTATTAAGGTAACTGGTATTTTTAATCTGAAGCAAAACTACACAGGATGACCATTTAATAGATAGCTAATTGTAATGTCAACTCAAAATTAAATGGTCATAAAATACAAAATTATTAATTTTTATCCTTAAAAATTAAAAGCAAAATGGGAAAAATATTGAAAAATTATTACTCGCAGTCTCCGTTATATCAAACTGCTCATGGCAACGGGCTGTAAGTACCGAGTGAAACGGCTGAATAGTAATCGAAATTCTAAGAAAAAAAATTGATAACAATAGATTCAACAGAGATTTGAATATTCATGTTCATTGGAAAAATATAAGGCTCATTAAGTTTAATGATAACCATTAAAAGCTAAGAGCCAATAAAAATTTGTCCTATGTCTGAAAGAGGGAAAACGACACAAACAGGTAATCTTAATAAAAATTACACTTTCATATTCAGCATATCAGATAACCCTCCTTTATAAGATTCAAGGCCCTATATACAAAAATACGGAATTTTACATTTTTCCACAAGAAAGATCACGAATGCATGTTACTTTGCTTCTTTAATTTCTTCCCCAAGGGTGACCGAATCGAAACTGTGATCATATAAGCTCGGGAGACGGCTCATATACCTTTGATGCCAAAAAAAAATTGGCACGATATAATCAACTTCGTGACAAAGCTGTTTTAAAGTATAAAAAAAGTGGACTTGCCCTTATCAAAAGTAGAATACTTTTGAAACTCTATTTGAAAGGTCATTTCTTGGGCAAATCTCAACATTTTGACGATCTTGACAAGCCAAATTCTGCTTCAAATTTGACATCTTTCAATTCAAAACAGCTAGTTGCTCTTCCCTTTCTCAAACAGCAATATGTTCATTCAAATGTATAAGATCAGTTTCCTTATAATTTTTTTTTACGATAAAATAATGCTATTGGACATTAAGTGCTACCTAATAATCGAGCTACCACTATTGCTACCTGGGTTTTGTGGGGGTGATATGACAAAATGGGCTAAAATTAACCGACTACTAAATAATCGGGCGTTTCTGCTGTGTTATTGGGTATTATTATTGTGTTTGAAAAAGTATGTGATGCGTGCAAACAATTTTTGCTCAGAGCAGAAAGACCCTTCCCTTCCTTGGCCCACTTGTGCTACCTGGGTTTTGTTGGAGTAATATGAAAAATTGGCTAAAATTTACCAACAACTAAATAATCGAGCATTTCATTTTGTGGTATTTTTCAAACTGTCAGTGAGAACTGCGTCCTAGAGAATATTTATGGCGCTTGGGTCGGTTGCAACTTGACCAAGAAGTATCATACTGCTCTGCTTTTGGTATTATTTTATTTGAAAAAGTATGTGATGCGTGCAAACAATTTTTGCACAGAGCAGGAAAAAACCCTTCCTTGGCCCACTAGTGCTACCTGAGTTTCGTTGGGGGTAATATGAAAAAATGGGCTAAAATTTACCAACAACTAAATAATCTAGCATTTCATTTGCGGTATTTTTCAAACTGTCAGTGAGAACTGCGTCCTAGAGAATATTTATGGCGCTTGGGTCGGTTGCAACTTGACCAAGAGGTATCTTACTGCTCTGTTTTGGGTATTATTATTGTGTTTGTAAAAGAACGTGATGCGTGCAAACAATTTTTGCTCAGAACAGGAAAGACCCTTCCTTGGCCCACTAGTGCTACCTGGGTTTTGTTGGGGTGATATGAAAAAATGGGCTAATATTTACCAACAACTAAATAATTGAGCATTTCATTTGTGGTATTTTTCAAACTGTCAGTGAGAACTGCGTCCTAAGGAATATTTATGGTGCTTGGGTCGGTTGCAACTTGACCAAGAGGTATCTTACTGCTCTGTTTTTTTGGGTATAATTATTGTGTTTGTAAAAGAATGTGATGCGTGCAAACAATTTTTGCTCAGAACAGGAAAGACCCTTCCTTGGCTCAGTAGTGCTACCTGGGTTTTGTTGGGGTAATATGAAAAAGGGCTAAAATGTACTGACAACTAAATAATCTTCATTGAAGTATAGGACTTTTTTCTACTGTATATTACTTCTAGAATACCGTGAACAAACTAGGCAGACGATTCAATATAAAGGGATTCATCGTGCTTAGCAGAGTGTAGTCAGATATAAATAAAAGGACAAAGTCGTTAACTAATGAAAACCCATTTTGGCAATAGTATAGAAAAAAAAGAAGTTTTGGTTCGAGAATTATTATATTTTAAATTAATCCTTACTTTGATTGTTATTTTCTCAGTATAACATTCATATCTAAAATCACCTTGTTGTCACTGTGTCCCTGTTGTCACATCACTCAAGTTTCAAAGGTATACTACAACATGTTTCATACCAGCTGTTCCTTAGATATTGCTGCTGTATCCGTTTGACAACCGTCCCTGCATGTAATAGGACCAAACATGCCCCTTTTCCCAGTTGACTCGCATCTTGCATGTAAACAACGAGTCAATTATATAACTTACAACGCTTGTCCCAGGGAATACTGGGGGTTTTTATTATCCCAGGAGGCATAGTTAATTGGCCTTTCGACTTTTTTGAAGAAGATGGTCATCCCAAAATTTTTCTCAGCTATCTTTGGGAGAGGACGTCTAAAAAGGGAATGAGAGAGAGAAACTCGTTGCCTTCTGATCACTTTTTAGCATCAATATCAACTTGTCTTCTAAGTTTATATACCCTTAACCGTTCTTGAGATATTGCAAATATATGCCTCCTTTTCCTAATGATAAGTCCTGCATGTAAAAAAAGGCAAACTACATTATTTACAACCCTAGGGAGTGTTGGGGGGCATTGCAATGTTATCCATAATTGAAATTGCAAATTCAAACGTACAACGGTACTGTTGAGAGGCCCGTACCTTAAATTATATCTTGGTTAGGCCTGGGTATGATTTGGAAAGCAATCAGAAATTAAATAAAAAAAAGAGCTTTTCAACTGAAAGCAAGGAACAGGTTTGAAACTTGCTCCTTACTTTAGTTAAAAACCTTTTCTATTTGTTTACTACATTTCATGAAACTGTTAAGTTTTACGAATACAATACTTTTGGTAATACTGTTTGGATTTTGATTGGTAATCGAACAGTTCGTTGTAATAAACTGTAACTTACTTACAGAGACCTGGCTCAATAGTAACCAAAGCTCTAAAAAACGGAATTTTGATATCAACAGATGTATCAAAAGAACTGACTTATTATGCTGATTCCAAATATATTAGTTTTATTAAATTTTGTCTTACCCATTAAAAGCTACTGGTCAGAGAAAATTTGTCTGATTTTTGGAAAAAAAGGGGGAGAGACCCCCTCGAAGTAATATAATTTTAATGAAAAACACACCATCAGATTCAGCGTATCAAAGAACCTTACTGTATATGTTTCAAGCTCATATCTGCAAAAATGTGGAATTTTGCAATTTTTACCAGAAGAAAAATCACGGATGCGTGTGTCTTTGGCTTTTTGCTTTGTTTTTTTTTTTTTTCACCAGGGGTGATTGTATCGACCGTGTAAGCCTAGAATGTAAGGATAGGGCTCATACTAATGGAAATGAAAAGTTCTTGTGCCCTTTTTGTGACTATAAAAATGGGAGGGCAACTAGGCCCCTTCCCATGTCACTTTTCCCAAAATCGTCCAAACAAAATTTGGAGATAGCTATTTTCTTCAAAATAGTTGAAAGGCCCAATAACTGTCTTTTGAGATAAAATGACCCCCTAAAGCCCCTGGAGGTAGGTTTTTTAAATTATATAAAAATGCCCTTTGTTTTATTTGTTATTGGGAAATGTGCATACATTTTTCGGCTGGGGAGGGGAGGACGAATTTTCAATGGAGAGGATAGCTGCCAGGGGGTGAAATTTTCAGAAGAAGTTTTAAACTGGGTGAATTTGCCAGAATTTATATACGAAATTTCTTTATATGTACGCGTCGTTTAATTTTACGCGTCGAGATGTTAAGGGTAATTGTCCGGGGTAAATTTACGGCAGGATGGAATTGTCCAGAGGATATTTCTATGGGGAGTGGGATTTCTCCGTGGAAGTGGAGCCAGGTATCCTGGCGTTATTTAAAAATAGATCAGAAAAAAAACAAGTTTTTCAACTGTTTTAAGTTTTAATGGTGCTCCTTACTTTCAGTTGAATTTGCTTGTTTTATTTTCTTTATTTAATGAAGCTTAGAGACAAACAATTTTCTAAAGAAAATCGAAAACGTATGTCAAATAAATTTAAAGTATTTAAAAATGAAAAAGTAAGTAGCAACAAAAAACACACAAAACAATAGCCTACTTACAAAAACTATTTTTACTCCAACTAAATCAGATAGAAAAAATGTTTGTGGAAAACTGGTTAGGGTTTACTCAGTCACAAATTAGAACTTATATTTTCCTTATTATGGATCACTATCTATTGATGGCAGCCAAAAATGGGGCAAAAAATATTTTTCCATGGTTTTTCCCTATTCTGCTATTCCCTATTCCTTTGTTTCTTTAAAATTACTTTGTAGTCCCAAACTTCAGGGGGGGGGCATGCCCCCCTGCCTCATCTTGTCGGTGCCCATGTTTAACATGCCTGTTAACACTCTCCAAACTTTAACCTTAATAACCTTAGCCGTTTTGGATAGGCTCAGGATCAAAGATTTTCCCTATTTCTAATGATAAATCATGCCTGAACCAAATGGGCAAATAGCATAATTTGTAATCTTTATTCCAGGGCTGTGAGGAGGAGGGGAGGGGGCACTAAATCCCTAGAGGCAATACTAGTTTCACAAAAATAAAAATTTCAAAATTTTGACTAGTGTTGAGCGGAGAAAACTGAAAACGGACGCGGAGGGGGAAGGTGGCTGATCACCCACCAATCTCTCATCAACGTCTCCTCAGTTTACTTTGAAAGTTTCAACTTAATATCCTGAGCCGTTCCTTATATATTGCTGATATTCTCTATTCAAAACCAACAAGCACACAGTGTTTTGATGTTGTTCAGCCTCCCTCTCAACGGTCTTAGGCGTTTTAACCCCAGGAAAATTCTCCTTCGGAAAATACCCTCCCTGGAAGATACCCCCTTTCCCTCCGGAAAATACCCCTGCGGAAAAGACCTCCAGCTAAACCCCCCTCCTCGGAAAATATTCCCCCGGAAAATACCCGACGTGAAAAATAATACCCCCTGGAAAATACCTCCCCCCCCCGTGGAAAATAAGGCTTTCCAAATTTGAGAATTTTATTTGAATTTTTTTCCGTAGGGGAAAGAAGTTTTGTAACTTGTGTATTATGGGCAATTCACTCAAGTTTACGCTGTGTAAAGCTCGAGAACAAACTGGTTTCTTCGTTATTTTTTTTCAGCTTAGCGCGAGACCAGACAAAGACAAGTAACAGAATATATGGAAATAAACAAAATATATCCATAAATATTTCTCACAACTCTATTTTTTTAAACAATAAAAATTTTAGCGTAAAGAGCGAGACGGTGAGGAGGAGACAGCCCATTTCGAATTAGGAAAAATTTCTGTTCGTTTTAAGTTTTAATGTCGCTCCTTACTTTCAATTAAAAAAACTTGTTTGTTTTTTATTTAATTTTTGAACGTATATAAAACCATCGTACCTACCCCCACTTAAACAATGACTCACCCCCTCCCTCATTTTACCTGATACGTTAACACAGATCGCCAAACATAGCCTAATTTCATTACAAATAAAGCGAATCAACTTGATTTAATCCAGTACTGCCTTCGTGTGCCATTACTTCTTTTACAACTGGAGAATCTAAAATATAGTTATTCATACTTTTAAACTGGAGCTTGAAACCTCCACGGTAGGGTTCTCTGATATGATGTATCTGATAAATATATTTTCAGTAAGATCTCGTGCTTTTTTTTTTGGGGGGGGGGGTTCCCTTGTTCAAAAATTAGGCAAATTTCTCAGATTTTGCTTTTGGGTTTGGAACAACAAACTAAAAGAATTTTATATATCTAGAATCAGCATAAAAGCCAATACTGCCGGTGTAGTAATTAAAAAATACTGACAAGAACTTCCAACTTCTAATATTCCAGATTCTAAGGTATACACAAAATGTGACTATTTTTAAACAATCTTATAAAATATGTTTCTCGTATTAGTTTAGAATTAGAATTTAGAACAGAAAATTTTCTCAGCCTTCGTCTGCCAAGAAAACGTTGAAACGATACACCCTAGGGGGAATAAGCTAATCAACGCCAGAAGTTTCCAAACTCACGGAAACAGAGTTAGCTATTAAGCTGAATATACCCCAAATGACTTTCACTAGCTTTTTAGATTTTAAGATCGGCTTTTTATTTAAAGATTTCAAACAACTATAAATTTCGTTTCGCAATAAACTTTTACTTTTAGGACGAACCAAAATAATAGTTACCATTCTTGAATCAGTTTCATATGGTAAGTTTTTTTTACTAAGAGCTTTTTTCTAAAAAGCGTTTTTTACCATTTGGTTACTATGTTCTGTTGAGTATTATACACAAAATTTGGTACTTTTGTATTATATACCATTCACTCAAGTTTATAATTTGTAAAACTCGAAAACAAATTGGTTTCTTCGTTAACTTAGGAACAAATTTGGGCTATAGATTTGCACATTAGGTGGGGGGGGGGTAAAGTAAAGTAAAGCGGGTCAGCATGCAAAATGTCTTAGGTACTATTATTCTGTATTAATGAAGTAAGAATTGTTTTCTGACTTCAAACTGTCCAAATACTTTATCCCCTTCCTTTATGTGCAAATCTATAGCCCAAATTATGTGTTTTCCATCTACTCTGTCACTTGTCTTTGGCTTTGTCTGCGCTAAGCTGACTAACGAACCAAAAACTGTAATTTATTTCCCTAAGCCCTGAAAAACTAAAGTTTAAATCTTTGTCACGGAGTGAGCAACACCTCACAAACCTGTTTTTCAATAGTGGCTTTGAGATTTCGATGCGGTCTTTCTTTCGTGTGTACCCAGATTCTACTCAATTACCGAAAAAAAACTGCGTTACTTTTCACTCGAATTCACTTTTCATTCATTATTTTTCTGAGGAAAATATCCTCAGAAAATACATCTTCACTGAAGAAAAATTATTCCAGAAATTTTACTTCCCACTGAAAATTCCCCCAGACAACTCCATCCCCCTCTGGAAAACTTCCCCGAAAATTGGGTCTGCGTTTCCCAATAGCAAATACTATCTGTAAGAAATGGACAAATTACAAAACTTAAAAAGGCACTTGATCTTCCACAATCGTCTGATTGTTTTGTAGTTGGGGAGGGAGGGAGATACCTCAAAAGGTACAATTTAATGCCGACAAATCCTAGGTCACATTGAGCCACCAGATAAATACAGAATTAGTTCTAAGGTAGAGACGAGAGAAGGATGAAGGTTGAAGTATAATCTCCAGGGCCGTAACCAGGATATTTTTTTATTTTTTTTTTTTGGGGGGGGGGGGGGGGAGTGCAACAGAAAAAAAAATAAAAAATGCCAAACTGATATCTACTCCCTTATGATTTCTGGGGACATTTCTGGTGTACGCTGTTGCTATGGAACTAAAGAGTAACACTAAACCCAAAATGAGCAGAATTTATTCCTAGTGTCTCGTTTCTTAGAGATTTGGCCATGTATATGTCAACGAGAGCAGTCCAGGTGGGGCTTTTGGGACTAAGGCTAGTCGTTGGAAAGGGTTCCATCCCAGGCATGGTCGAACGACCGAAAAATAATAAGAAAATAATTAAAAAAATAATTTTTTCAACTGAAAGTGAGGAGCAACATCGAAACTTGAAAAGAACAGAAATATTTCGTATATGATTGGGTTTACCCCCTAGTCATTAGTAGGAACCCATTCTTGACTCTGGTATGAAATTAGCACATGCGCACTGAATTTAAGCATGACAATGTTATTGATCCATGAAGGGAACTAGATTTCCGTGAAATTGATTCACATAATCGATGAGGAATTCTAATGTATTATGAGGGGATTAAGAAACAATATGGCTTCTCTACTTTAGTGTCAGAGATCAATTAAAATTCTATTTTTGAATATGACGTCTCTGGTCTTTAGTGTCAGAGATAAATTAATATTCTTTCGAAACCTTAATAGTGTAACTAGGAACACCTTAGATTTTTTCAGAAATTCAAACGAGATACAAGACAGTTTGAATATGTTTAACGCGGGAAATAGTTTTCTGGGAATTTTAAATGTGACATCGCAAAAGGATGCCAAAACAAAAGGAACATTCTGAAATTACTTTTAGTGGATTATTTGGGCGAAAACAGAATAATCAACATTTTAGGGATTTTGTGGGTGAAACAGTTTGAGACATTTTAGAGGATGATTTGGGGTGAAACTCTGTGGTCGTTATAATATACAAGTTCCATTTGAAAAGTGTTGTAAGGTCCCCTACCCAAACCCGCAAGGACCCCCCCCCCCCCCAACTTTTTTGCCCCCCCCCCATTTTTTACACTTTTTTGTGCGCTTGATACACAGAAAGGCCCCCTAAGGGCCCCCCAACTTTTTTGGCCCCGCCCCATTTTCTTAATACTTGTTTCTAATACTTTTTTTGCACGCTTGAGACATAGAAGGGCTCACCCCTCCCCCAACCTTTTTTGACCCCACCCCCCCCCCCAAATTTTTTTAATACTTTTTTTTGCGTGCTTGAGACACAGGAGGCCTCCATCCCTCTAAATTTATGGGACCCCTCCAGTTTTTTTTATTTTTTTTAATTTTTTTTAACATGGAATTTTTTTCAACTTTTTTATTATTATTATTTTTTTAACATGATACATTTTTTAATTTTTTTTCCACATGTCCTCGAATGACATGAAACATACTTAAAACATAAGAAATTCACATTTAATATTTGCACAATTTGTTAGAAGTAACAGTTTTTTTTCTTAGTAGTAACAAATTTCTTCTAATAGCACCAAGTTTTCCATCAAAGATAAAAAAAATGTTCATTATGATAACAAATTTTCTGTCAGAAGTAGCAAGATTACCTTAACACTAACAAATTTTCTCTTCGAAGTATCAACATTTTCCCTTAATACTAAACAAACTTTTACTTAACACACTCAAATTACTCTTCGAAGTATCTATATTTTCCCTTAATACTAACAAATTTCTACTTAAAACTGTCAAATTTTTCTTAGAAGTATAATTTTTTTCAGTTCATGATAAAAAATTTTCTGTCAAAAGTAGCAAGTTTTCCTTAATACTAACAAATTTTCTCATCAAAGAAAACAATTTTTTCCTTAACACTAACAGATTTTAGTTACGACTATCAAAATTCTCATAGAAGTAACAATTTTTTTGTCAGTGATAACAAATTTTCTGTTAGAACTAACATGTTTTCTGTCAAAGATACCAAATTTTTCTTAGAATTAAAAATTTTCTTCGTTTCGGATAGCAAGTTTTCTTTCAGAACTAGCAAGTTTTTTTTTCACACTAACAAATTTTCTCTTCGAAGTAATAACTTTTTCCTCAATACTAACAAACTTTTACTTAATACTATCAAATTTCTCTCAGAAGTAACAATTTTTTCGTTTATGATAGCAAGTTTTCTATCAGAAGTAGCCAGTTAACAACTTTTTCGTCTATGATAATAAGTTTTCTGTCACAAAGATACCATATTTTCTCTTAGAACTAACAATTTTTTCGTTTATGATAACAAGTTTTCTGTTAGAACTAGCAAGTTTTCCAACACTAAAAATTTTCTCCTCGAGGTAGCAAATTTTTCCTCAATACTAACAAACTTTTACTTAACGCTGCGAAAAATTGTTGGAGGGTGATTGTACAAGCTGCGGAGGGAGATCATTTGATTGGTGATTGAAAGTTCTAGCGCTCTTTTTAAGATTCAGAGTGATCGGAGGGTGGATACCCCTCTCCACACCTCATATTTTCCCGAACTGTATCTGATAGAAATCTTGAGATGGTATATGTTGTCTTAGAAGCTTCGAAAAGAGCTCATTCAATTGGAAATTGAAAGGGCGCTTGTGCCTTTTTAAGTCGAAAGTTACTGGAGGGCAGGTAACCCCCCTTGCACGCCCACCATTTCACCAAAAGCATCCAATAAAATTTTGAGATATTCATTTTGTTCAACATAGTTGAAAGGTTCAGAAATTATGTATTTAACGATGACAAACCCCCTACAGTCCTCAGAGCAAGGGTAGTAAGCTATGCCCTGGGGTATATAAGGTTTACAGAGAAAGTGGGTTCGTAAAAACTTTGGAGGAGGCTCATTAGATTGCTGATAAGAAGTTTTAGTGCCAATTTTTAGATTCAGAGTGATTAGAGGGTGGATACCCCCTCCCATACCTCGTATTTTCCCGAAATGCATCTGATAGAAATTTTGAGATGGCTGTTTGTTGTCGTAGAAACTTTGAAAAAGGCTTCTTTGATTGGAAATTAAAAGGGCTAGTGCCCTTTTTAATAGTCGAAAGTGATTGGAGGGCAACTAACCCCCTCTCACGTCCACATTTCCTCAAACACATCTAATCAAAATTTCGAGAGAGCCATTTCGTTCAACATGATTGAAAGATGCGAAATTATATCTTTGAGGGTGACAACCCCACCAGAGCCCTCAGGGTCAGGGTTTTCAGTTATGCCATGGGGGTATATAAGGTTTATATAGAAATGGTGATCGTATAAACTTACCTTCCTATTCTTCCAAACTATTTCAACTGGTGAAAAACACCCTAGGCCTTGGTCATTCGACTTTTAACATCTTCACTGCGCCCCATCTTTGCTAATATACTACCTAGGTAAGTGAATCTGTCAGCTTCATCGATTGGTAAGTAAAGCAGTCCGCTTCATCTTGACTTATTCCTAGTCTTTTCGACTTTTTCTTCTTAACATTAATTTTCAAACCGGTTTATTACACCCTGAGCTCAGAAAACCTCTAAAACTTATTCACTTTGCTAAATATTTTCATCTAGTAAGGTTTTTCTGTATGGTTTATATATTCTTGGATTTTTTGTATATTAACATTTCCAAAATGAAAAGTTGCATCTTATACTTTCACAGGCAACGCTATAGCGTTGCCTATAGTAAAGGCCATACGGCTCCAATTTTTCGTTATTTATTTATTCATTTTTTCCAGAGGCACTTCATATGGAAGGGGTCGTCGAATAAAACTTCAAAGGGGGCACAGTCGATTGGAAATCGAGATTTCTAGTGCCCTTTTTAAGGGTTAAAAGTAATTGGAAGGCGACTATCACCCCTTCCACTTCCAGCATTTCCCCAAACTCATACAATCAAAATTTTGATATAGCCATTTTGTTCTACGCAGTTGATTTCCAAATAGAAATTATGGTTTTCAGGAGAACACTCCCCACCACAACCCTCAGGGCAAGGATTGTAATTTATGCCCTGGGGGTGCATAAGATTTTTATAGAAAGCTTTGTCGTAGAAACTTCAAAAAGGGCTGATTCGATTGGAAATTCAAAAAGTTAGTGTCCTTTTTAATAGTCGAAAGTGATTGAAGGGCAACTAAACCCCCTCTCGCGCCCACCGTTTCCCCAAACACATCCACTCAAGATTTTGAGACAACCTTTTTGTCTCAAAAGGTTTTGTTGAAATTCTGGAAATTAGGTTTTAGAGGATGACAACCCCCCCCCCACAACCCTCAGGGCAAAGAATGTAAGTTATGCCATTGGGGCATACAGCCATTTAGATTTCCAATTGAATGAGTCTTTTTGAAGTTTCGACGACAATGCTTATTATAAAAACCTTATTTGCCACCAGGGCATAACTGACAACCCTTGCCGTAAGGGCTGTGGGGGGTTGTCATCCACAAAGACCTAATTTCCAGAATTTTCATCTACGTTGAACAAAATGGCTATTTAAAAAATTTTGATTAGATGGGATTAAGGAAAAGGTGAGCGTGAGAGGGGGGTTACTTGCCCTCCAATCACTTTTAAATATTAAAAAGGACACTAGCCCTTTGAATTTCCAATCGAATTAGTCCATTTTGAAGTTTCTACAACAAAGTCTTCTGTAAAAAACTTTAGGCCCCATGCCCCCAGGGCATAACTTACAAGCCGTGCCCTGAGGGCTGTGGGGGAGTTTCGTCCTCTAAAACATAATTTTTATCTGGAAATCAACTACAGAGAACAAAATGGCTATCTAAAAATTTTCATTGGACTCAAGAACAATTTATTTTCAATGAGCCTTTAGCAATAATAACACCACTAATGGACTTTAGGGATAGTGCCTTAGTTGATAGTGACTTAGAGTGGCAAAGGGGGTTTTTAGACGAATGTTTTGGGGATATAGATAGCTTGGAGGATTGTTTATAAATGAATATTTGGGGGATAGGCCAACAAGTGTATCTAAACCGGGTTCTCATGCTAATAGTTATAATCAAATTCCATCACAAGACAAAGCAGGCTGAATAGATCAACTATCCCCAAACACTGTGGAAGGACTCCTCAGTGAATTGGGTAAATTCACCCCTCGGCCCACTAATACGGCCCACTCGGCCCACTAATTGAACATACTAGTGGTGGTGCTATTGAAGATTCTATGCCAACCCCCCACTATTGAGGTTGACGACAGTAGTGAAACATTACCCCCATCTGCATTAATAAAACCAGATTTTTTCTTATATAACTCTGCCTTGCGTCATACCAATGTATATACCACAAAGTTCGTTGACCCCTTCAATTCTTTAATGTCAGAGGGTATAGTAACAGACCCTATGGCTATCACACACTCCTATCTTAACAAGATTCGAGCCCTTCTTGAACAAAAGATGGGGGGTTTGCGGAGGGAGGGGCAGTTTAAAAGCATCTATAGCACCAAAAATATATTATTCATAAGAAAATGCGAGCGCATTCTGTTCAAAATACTTGCATACAGAAATGTTAGCAATTCGTCTGCATTTGGCAAATTATGAGAAGTTTCTTCTAGATTGGGTTAGCAGCATCATAACTAAACTGGACAATTTTAATGAGGGGGGTAGTGGGTCAGTTGTTTTATTCATTGAGAATATAAGCGTTAACATTTGTAGATTTAAAAACCATTTTATTTTAAGAGGTGAGGTTGGGGGAGGGAGGGCTATTGAATTAAGATATCATTCTGATTTAGAGGGTTGTGGTGGAATACAACGAATATGTTCGATGCGAGGCTACAATGTTTCAAGTATTCATTTTTAATTGCCGCCTTTAGACCACTGCAAAAAGATGCTTCTAAGAAAAACTTGGATGAATTGGCAGCTAATAGGGATGGTTCAAAGTTTCTGAAAGTAGATTTCAATTGTTTAAGTGGTCAATTTCCCGTAACATTAAAAGGGATAGATATTTTAGAGAGGGCTAATGAACATTTAAAGATTGGTGTTACGGTGCTACAGTACGACACAGAATTTGAAAAGGGTCAGAGTTCTGATAAAAAGGGTGTATTTTTTCCAGTGAGGCCTCCGTCCATTGAGTCAGTGAAGCATTGGGTCTGGCTTTTACACACGCCTCCCTCAGAGCCTGATTTATTAGGACATTTCAATCCAATTACAGATATTAAGGTTTTCGGGGAGGGTAAAAACGGGTGTGTATGTTATTATTGTCCAACATGTCTCTCAAGATTTCGTAGTAATTTAAAGTCAGAGCATCACGTGAAACACTGTAAATGTCACGGATACCAGGCTGTGGAAACGGTTAGCGGAGATAGGGCGATCTTAAGTTTTAAGAACTTTCAGAATACGGTCCTGCAGAGCAATAGGATCGGTTTCGACTGCGAAGCCAAACTTCTAGACGTATACGATTTGTCAAATCCGAATCGTGTTAAAATACATGAAGCCATAGGGGTGTCTTACACACACGTGCAAAGAGACTCCAGTAATACCATGCAAGTGTTTGATGTAGTTGATTCGTTGGGGGGGGGGGGGGTGAAGACTGCTTGTGCACGGCATTGACCAGTCTAATTAAAACAGCGAATGGTGCAATTTTTTGCCTACGCTATACAAACTATCCTATGCTCCTATCACCAAATGACAGATTGGCCATTAAAAATCGTGAAATATGTTATGTTTGCAAGGGAGAATTTGATAATGGTATGGGAACGGGGGAAAGAGGAAAGTGATCGACCATGACCATTTATGGCAGGAAATTACATCTGGAGGGAGTAACTTTAGAGGGGTTGCACATCAATCGGGCAATGTAAAACGTTAGACGGCAATATTTAGCACCTGTTTTTATATACAATTCCAATTACTATTTAAAGTTTATTTTACCAGCGTTTGCCCGCACTGCCAAGGGGGGACTGGTAGATAACGCATGGATAGATGGCTCTTTTCTTATAATATCATACCCAAATCATCGGAGAAGCTACTGCTGCTAGAATTAATTTCGAAAACAGTTGATAAGGGTAACACGTGCCTGAATAAAATCTGTTTCTTAGACTCATCCAGTTTCTTCCCCAAATCTTTAAGTCAATTGATTCAGGAACAGAAAAAGGACAATTTTGATAGTTCCCTCTCCTTAAACAGCGTTTCCCCGATGATGAAATGTATGATTTATTAACGTGAACGGGCATATGCGCATATCATTACTACAACTCTGCCTCGAGGCTAGATGAGGTATCATTACCGCCTATTGAAGCATTTTACAATTCTCTTACGAACAGTCAGTGCACCACTGGTGACTATAAATTTGCCAAGAGGGTTTGGGCAAAGGGTGGGTTGTAAAAATGGATCGGATTACTGTAAACTGTCTTTGGCCAGTGATGTACTGACTCTTCTTGACATTGTGCGCAAAAATACGGATAAAATCTATGGGGAATTTTGGTTGGATTTAGGGTATTATTTTTCCACTTCTCATCTGGTTATGGACTTGATTCTTAAAATCAGCAAAGAAGAAATAGGTCTAATCACTGACGTGGATAAGCACCTGTTTGTAGAGAGATCAATGAGGGGTGGGTATGTTTTTCACGGGGGTCGTATCATGTAAACTAATCTGACCGGACAGCACACCGATGAAAAGTCAGCTACAGTTTTTTTGGATATGATTTCCCTTTACCTGTCGGCGATGTCTCACTACTGTTTTCCATGTGGGAATAACACATGGCTTAACGATTCTTGTGATCAAATTTCTCCAACCTTGATACCGTTGAGGAGAATGGGGCGCAGGGATAATTTTTTGAAATTGACGGTGAAATACCCATGGAAATCCATGACTTGGTAAAAGACTGTTTTCCCATGCATAAACAGACCGGTGGGTAGGGACTCTCTGAGTCCCTACAATTTATCTTTAGTAGAGGATGGGAGTACAAAGACAAAGACTGTCTTTGACCATACACAGAATATAAGAGAATATCCTCACAATATACGGATTTCAGTAGAAGCAAAATTCGGAAAAGGTTCAGGAGAACTGTATGAAAAAATCATACTAGAAGCCTTTTTTGCAAGGGCTACCCCAAAAATTATATAGAAAAGTAATAATTTTATTGAGACTTACATTTTAGATGTACTAAAGTGCTTCGCTTCAATTGACGACAATAGAGGCAGAGATAATAATGACCAAATCTCTACAATGACTGCATGTTGATAATTCTAACAAATGAAGGCCCAATAATAGTTCTGACAAACGAATGCCTCGAAAAACACTTTTCTTCACTATATCAAACTAGTCCTCATTCTGCGCCCTATAAGATATTTCACGATTGGCCCAACTCTTGTAAAGGGCCAGCTACCTTATAATTATGTTTGCACTCACTTCATTATGCTAACTGTCCATCCAATAATTTGTGTTAAATATTTTTGATGATTAAACATTCATACTGGTCTTATAACTTAAGCTTCCTGTGAACATTGTATCTAGTGATTTTTATTATTACCAAATATCTTCGTGAAATTCAAAACCGTCTCCCGTGATTAGCACCAAGGTTTGGCTGAAACTAAAATGCAGTTTTTCTTTTTGCTGATTAAGAATTTAGACTCTTGGAAACGGGATTTAAGCTTAATTAGGGGAAGTTTAATTTATGTCGGAATTATCTTTAGAAGGAAAGAATTTTTCTTGTATTTTAAATATATCACATATTACTCACGGTTCTGCCGGGTGAATTTTTCTTAATCTAAGTAATAAGCTAAGTTCCGCCGGGTGAATTTTACGATCGCATCATCTGCGTCGTTACAGCTTATTTCGTGGCGTTAAGGGCTGCACCGACTGCAATGGGGGAGAATAGACAAAGGGTGACCGCGCCACTCGCTGAACGCGAGAAAATAAAATGCTTAACTATAGTAGGTTAGGAATTCTCCAACTATCAATCATCCAGGAGCGTAACCTCGCTTCCTCGCGTTATCTCCTTGGCAATTACCTCTAATGGTATGTAGAAATCAGATTCCTGGGAGCGTTACCAATGGAGTACAATTGAAGTAGTTATTCACTATGCGATGAGATACAGGCATATAATAAGAACAAACACAAAAAGAAAAGTAATAGTTTTATTGAGACTTACATTTTAGATGTACAACAGTGCTTTACTTCAATTGACGACAATAGAGGCAGAGATAATAGTGACCAAATCTCTACAATGACTGCATAATGATAATTCTGACAAATGAATGCCCAATAATAGTTCTGACAAACGAATGCCTCGAAAAAACTTTTCTTCACTATATCAAACTAGTCCTGATTCTGCGCCCACAAGAGCTATTTCACGATTGGCCCAACTCTTGTGAACGGCCCGCTACCTTGTAATTATGTTTGCAAACTCACTTCATTATGCTAACTGTCCATCCAATAATTTGTTTTAAATTTTTAAAAACAAATTAAGAATTTAGACTCTTGGAAACGGGATTTAAGCTTAATTAGGGGAAGTTTAATTTATGTCGGAATTATCTTTAGAAGAAAAGAATTTTATTTTTTTTGTATTTTAAATAAATCACATATTACTCACGGTACAGTAGCTCGCTAATAACTGTCAACAAACAAATATACCCCGGTGCCCCCAAATTTCTACTATCAGCGTATAATCAAGCAACTAATAAACCCTACGGCTACATCCTATTGGATTTTAATCAAAATACACCGGAGGATTTACGTGTCGCCACAGATATTTTTGACAATGAAATTACAGTATATCTCCCCGTGAACAGTAAAAAAGGCTATTAGTTGCCATTATGACACTGAAGAAGCTACAGGAAAATAGACATTTATTTTCCGTTCTAAGCAATTCAAAACCCCCATGGAAACTTATCTCATGGAAAGTGGTCTAGATCATATTCAAGTTGATTGAAATTGGAAAGGAATTATAATTCAAAGGAAGAGCTATAATCTATTTGTTTTAATCTATGATATGGTTACAAATCGTAAAGGACTTTTATCATTTGACACTCATCTATACAACTTTCTAAATACATTAAACTTCCCCAAAAAACCTTATTAGCAATAGGCAAAGTCTATAAAAGTTAAATGAATATACTCCTTCCTCATCGTCAACAATTATTAAAACAGGAAGCAGAAGAATATTTTAAATCAATCTTGGAAAAAAACTAGCACACCTTTGTGGAAACATTGATTTGACAATGAGGAGGAGCACACCGCTGATAGCCAGACAATAGTGAACACGTATCGTTATAAACTCAACATCATCACCACCCGCTAGTATACAAAAAGAGTAGTGGACGTTAAACTACGCGTTTACATTCAAAATGGTTGAAGTTCTGAAACGTGTTTATGAAAATATTGGTGAAGTTGCAAGTTTAAGTTCCCCCATCACTCTTTCCAAAGTCACTGGTGTTCCCACTAAAAGTGTACAAGACTATCTTCAAAATGAATCATTTTACACTCTGCATAGAAATTATAGGCTTCGTGCTAATCATTATCGAAAAACTGAAGCCTTTTCTCACTGCACATAATGCAAGAAGATCTCTTAACCCTAGATGAGATTCAACGGCGTCACAATACACCGTTCAAGTACATTCTATCTGCAATCAGCGTTTTTAGTCACTATGCATATGCCATTCCATTGTGCACAAAGAGAGGTGTTGAAGTTGCTCAGGCTATAGAAAGTATTCTCGAACAAGATTCACATAAAAAATTTCAAACGGATCGCGGTAGTGAATTTGTTAATCCACATGTCGAAAAAGTGCTAATGAAATATAATACAATGTTCTATCATAGTCATAGTTCTATAAAGGCTGCAGTGGCCGAACGATTGATAAGATCTATTCCAATTTTATTTCAAGATATTGTACATTGAAAAATACACCTTCTTTTATTCATGATTTAGATAAAATCTTGTTGATTTATAATCAACGACCTCATCGATCATTGTCCAACTCAATCCCAACGGAAGTTCGTCATTCTGATCATGATACATTTGATACTTTTCTTAAACAATGTTCCAATGAAACGATTGTGAAAAAAAAAATTCAATGTTGGTGGTACTGTTCGAATTAATAGAACAACGAATGTTTTTAAAAGGGTAATTACTTGTGGTCCACTAAACTATTTAAAGTGGCAAAAATCTTAGACACAAAACCCATAACTTATCGTCTACGAGAAACCAAAGATAAAGATATTCTCTGTGGTTTCTATGACTATAAACAACAAAAAGTTAGAAACACTAGTTAAATTTATCAAATTGAAAAGATATTAAAGACTCGTACTCGCAGTAGAAGAAAACACTTACGTGTTCGGTGGCTAGGATATAACTCTGATTTTGATTCTTGAATTGGTGTTGAAAGACATTAACAATGCCCAATGATTATTACGTAGCATTTTTTTTCCAACGTCTCCCATCTTCTCTACAATGATTTGAATAAAACAAGTGATTTTTTTGGACGAAACGCTCCCCCGCCATCAAATTCGATGGTGCCTATGAAGTGGCTCTTGTTGACTGTATTCTCAAAAATACCTATGATATCCTGAGAAAAGATCGCAAATATGATATCAAAACTAGACCCCATGATTGGCCATCAGCCGTTAACGAACAACATAAAATTCAAAGATCAATTGGTTGGATTATCCATATGTTGAATTACCATGCGAGGAACTCACTTCTATGAATGATTTATGTCGTTCTATCAGTAAAAGAGTTTCTGCTCGTAAAAAAGGAGCCTTTCATTTCAACTATTCAAAGGAAGAGGGGAGGATATACATTAGTTAACCCATTGCCAATGAAAAGGTTATTCTCAACGATAATCTAAAAGATGTTCTTGGCTTTAAACTTAATATAATCCATGGTAAATGTGCCGGAAACACTAATGTTATTTTTCTGAGTATTCACCAGCCTTCTCCCTGGACACTTGTATATTTCTCTATGCCTCATTTGTTGAAACATCCAGAGTTGGTAATAGCAATGTCCCTCTCCAACGAGTTCTTGAACGAAAAACCAATCAAGATAATATTCATCATTACAATATATAGCACCTTCACTATATGCCCGTAGAAACTTCATATTTGGAACTCTGTCAGTTAATATAAGAACTGAATTAGGTGATCCTCTAGTAATAACAAAAGGTTTAGCTGTGATTACATGTCATTTTCGACCCATCGTCACTGCCTAAGATGAACAATAGAAGAATTCCATTTGTTCTGTTCTGATATCGACTACTATGTTGTTGCTCTGAGTCCACGTCAAATAGGTCAAAGATTGCTAGATCAAAGAAGTATTTCGTCTCTTAACATGACCTATCTGCCCCATAAAGAATAACATCCATTGATCAGCTCCTCATTGAATCTATTCAATGCTGAAAATGTTGATGTCAGTGTCAAGTACGGCTAATATAAACAATTTCATCCTCAAAAACCCCTCTCGGAAAATATACACTTTCAGATATTTTCACATGAAGACTATCTCATCGATTTTTCATCAACATTTATTGGTTTAAATGTTGCAGTGAAGAAAAAGTCAGACAAAACAACTCCCATTTCTGCTGATGGCCTGTCCAATGAAAAATGTATCCTACGCAACTTATTCAAACACATTAATGTATTCATTAATGGAGCATTGGTGAGCACTAGCAATAATTTATCAAACTATGCAAGCAACATACAATTTATGATGATTACACCAAAGGCGTATAAGGATTTGAGAGGACAGGCATTGGGCTATGAATATAGATCGGGTTTTGATACTGACGGTGAGTTAACAGCTGCAGTGACTCAGGAGTATCATCTAGTTGGTAAATTAAATCATGAGATATTCAATATATCCCAATGGTTGTCTCCCAATGTCAAGATTGACATAGTTACACTAACTCCATCGAATTTCATTTTGAGAAAAACACTTGCTGCAGCACCTGATGCAAATATCATTATCACCTCAGCAATTCTTCATGTTCGAAAACAACAGGTTATGAACTCTGTTGCATTGGCAGTGGAAAAGCTAAGAGCCAATGGTAACAACATTAAACTTCTTGTCCCCAATCTGATCACCAATAAATGTCACATTACCACTGGCTCTCGCAGTTATACTGATTCATCATTTATCAATGGAGAAATCCCATCAAAACTCGCTTTGGTGTTTGTGAAGAGTGCCAGTGCTGTTGGATCCTGGACTGCATCCCATCATGATTTTAATTATTTTTTTTGGTCTATCTAGTCTTGTGTGCAAAGTGAATGGAATTCCATTGTACACTCTATCGTTTGATAAGAAATCCTACAGAACTCTGTATGAGTTGACCATGCAATCCCTAGATCATGACTCTCAACGATTTGAAAATGGAATAACCGATTCAATGTCCTCAAAAAACCGTGGTGTAATTTTTTCGGATTTGTCTGGCACTCAGGATATGAGCATAGTGCAAACAGGGAATGTACGTGTAGAGTGCACCTTTGCCAATGCTTTGACTGAGAGTATCATGCTAATATCATTGAGTCAATTTGAAACATATTGGGAAATGACACCCGACGGCAGTGTTCTACTAGACCTAGCACCATGAACACAAACCAAATAATCAGCGTATTTAATATGGATTTATACATGTCCCAGTACAAGTTCTATTGCATACCATCGAACTTCATTGAAAACATTCCATGTGTTAACAATACCCAAATCATTGTTAATACCAGTACATCGACTTTGAAGACGGGCCATTGGCTATGCATCTTTCAAAGAGTAAAGAATATCGAATTTTTTTATCTTCTTGTTTATCATATAAATTCTACACTCCACACATCAGCAACTTTATTGACAGCAGTGGGGAAACTATTATTCAAAATCAGAAGAGAGTACAGGATTTAACGACTAAGACATGCTGCTTTCATGCACTACTCTTTTTCATGTTCAGATGTCATGGCTATACCTACAATCGGTTTCCCTGCATTTACGTTGACTTTCCTCGATTGAACGACTTTCTAGCGGAAAATATACTTTGAAGTGTGTTTAATATTGATTTTAGTGCCCCACGTATAAAATGTTCTAAAAATGTATGTAAAAATTGTTTATTAATAAAAATAATGGATATACATGATAAAAAAACGACTTTTCTGCTCTTTAGATTTCTTCTTCTACTACGTATAGGTATTTGTCGAGAACAACTAAAGCAGGTAGATCATCTGAATTCACTGTATACTGATCCTGAAGTGCGCCAATGTCAGGGTCAGATTTCCTACAGTATAATGTAACTTAACTCTTTCATATCTCTTTGTATAGTCAATGATACTATTTTCTTGCATTTTGTAGAATTCACATGTTTCAATTTGCTTATTTGTAGCAATGTCTCATACAGTGTCCTCAATTGGTAAATCACATTCCGTAACAGCCAAATAAAAATCAGTAGGCTCATAATTATAGTAACCATTGTCTTCACAACGATGATATAGAAACCAAATTCTTTTGTTGTTCCAACGGTCGAATCTTGGACTAAGCTTTTCCTTCCAAAACAATCTAAAGCCACAACGATACCAATCTTATAGCAAAAAACTAAAATCACGTTTAGGATTCTTACCAATCAAACCAGATGTATTCTCCCACTGATTACATGTATCATAGTGGCAATTAGAGCGTAGGTCAAATCTAGGATGAGAGTCACACACCCTTTCAAGGCAGGAATTACAACCTTTAATTTGTACGGCCTATCCTCTATGCAATTTACACGGGTTGCATAATCTGCTCTTTTCATCGTTCTCATCGATCATTTTACAATTCTCACATGATAACCAGCTGCCCAGTGTATACATGCATAGTGAACACATATGGAACATTTTTATCATGTGTTGACACTCTCACTGCCGAAATGAAACTGAGCTACGATCAACAAATTGAGTGGGATAGAGAGAGAGAGAGGAGTAAATCCTCTTTGAACAACATTTTTCTGGTGAAAAAATCATAGTCTTAAATTTCTAAGCTAGTGTATGATTAAAAGCAAATCCACGATATCAAATCCACGAATTAAAATGAATCCACGATATCATTTTGCCTTGTCATGATTAATATGTCAATAAATTATGTAAATGCCTTTGGACCACGACGTAAAATTTCATGCAATAATCTAATGACGGAAAATCATCATCTAGAATCAAATGTTTTTCCATAAAACACAAGATTCCCAAGATTCCCAAGACACCCTTTTATTATTTTAAGGAATAAATATCAGTATAGGTATATTAAACTGACAATCCAGGGTAATTTTTTTTAGGAAAGCCTAATTTATGTTCTGGTCTGGAGAAAGCATGGGGGTTGTCAGTCCTAGTAATGTCAATTTTTGCTCGTTTTGAGCTTTATTAGGCTATTTATTATAATTTCTGGTTGTTTTGAGTTTCATTTAGTTGTTGATACTGATTTGTGGTAGTTTTGCGCTTGGAAGATTATTTGACTTTTTTTCTGCCCATTTTTGACTTAATAGAACTCTTTACATTTCTCTGAAAACTTATTCGGTGAAAAAGTTTTTTAAATTAATACAAATATATGACACCGTTATTCAGCCAGGGGGGAGCTAGTGCCCCCCCCGCCCCCCTTATTGGTGCCCATGTAAATTGCTGCTAAAAGAACTTAATATTGACGAATATTTGGCTGAAACAGAATATCACAGAAATAGAATCATATTTGGCAACCCGCAAACAGCAAGAGGAAATAAAATCGAAAAGAAAATTAAAAATTGTAAACGTTTATTCAGATAGTAATTCAAGAAGAAAAATCTCCTTCTGAAAAGTATGTATATTCTAGTAAAAATACAAAAAAATAGCAATAATATTACACTTAGGGGGTAAAATTCTAGTTTAGCTACTTTTTGCTGTCTTGGAAAGGGAAAATGAAATTTACAGTGATGGGTCTACACACTGGCGCAATTTTGTCAAAATCTTTGGGGGAAGAGGCAAAATTGGAGCCGATTTTTCAGAATCAAGTGAAAATGATGAAAAAACCGAAAATTGAGCCATTTGGCACAATGCAAGTAATATAAAAAGCACTGTAAGATATGATAAATTTCTAGTGGGCTATATAATTTAGCTAATATGAAAAGGTCATTTTGGTGCCTTTTTTATTCTCTTTCATCACTCAAGAATTGCTTCTGGTGCTAGTTGCACCTTGAGCCCTTAAAGGGACCCCAAAGATATTTTTATATAGATAACAAAAGAGCTTTAAAAAAGCATCAGTATAATTTGGGAATAGTGAAATTATTTAGTCATTAGACATCTATAGTTTACAGTTAGTTGTAGGTGAGCTTTTGAAGGGATGAGCAATATGTATCAATTTAAAAACACCATTCAGATCGTTTCTATGTGGTCCATCAATGTCAGGCAAAACGTAACTCTTAACTAAAATAATTAAAAGTTGTGATAAAATGTTTATGGAAAAGCTGAAAAAAATCTACTATTGCTACAGTATTTGACAGGAGTCATACGATAAAATAAAAGTTATTGCTACATCAGTGCAGATACAACTCATACAGGGAGTTGATGTTTACGACATTACTGAACCAAACTCTCCGCTGATTATTGACGATTTAGCTGAACCCATTAAACAATGGTCCCAGGAAATGCTACAATTGTTTACTGTTCGTTCTCATCATGAACAGATTTCTGTTACTCTAGTTCTACGAAATTCCTTTCATCAGAGCAAATGTTGGCGAATACTTGCTTTGAACTGTACCTACTATATCATCTAGAGTTGTTCATGATTCTAGCTCGCTAATAACTCTCAATAAACAAATATACCCCGGCGTCCCCAACTTTCTACTATCAGCGTACAATCAGGCAACTAATAGCCTCTACGGCTACATCCTATTGGATCTTAATCAAAATATACTCGAGGATTTATTTGTCGCCACAGATATTTTTGACAATAAAATTACAGTATATCTCCCCGTGAACAGTAAAAAAGGCTATTAGTTGCCATGATGAAACTGAAGAAACTACATGAAAACAGACATTATTTTCCGTTCTAAACACTTCAAAACCCCCACTTAGGAAAGCCATACTTAAACATGGTATTGACAACGATTTCATCAATCTAATATCGGATCTTTGTTTAAATTTAACCGAGGGCAATGTTCAACTGCCAAAAGTAGTTAAGCAACAGGCAAAGTAACATCGTTCCATTGTACGTGCATTTGGCCTGTAAAAAGAAAGAAAAAAATTTTAAAGGAAACGTCTTCTTCAAGTGGGTGGTAGCTTTTTCACACTTTTACTGTCAATAATTGCAGTACTTGTAAATAGTTTTCTCTAGATGGCTAAATCCTATAAATTGAACCCAATAGAACTCGCTCTTTCACCTGTGGAACACTTTGAGGACAATCTGAGTAAATTCATTGACAATGAGAATATTGTCAATTAAAAAAAACTACTTTTACTTCAAGATGCACTTCGCCGAGTTGACAAATATAAGCCCTACAATGAGGAGGAGCACACCGCTGATAGCCAGACAATAGTGAAGACGTATGGATATAAACTCAACGTCATCACCACCACCACCCGCTAGTATACAAAAGAGTAATGGACGTTACACTACGCGTTTACATTCAAAATGGTTAAAGTTTTGAAACGTGTTTATGAAAATATTGGTGAAGTTGAAAGTTTAAGTTCCCCCATCACTCTTTCCAAAGTTACTGGTTTTCCCACTAAAAGTGTACAAGACTATCTTCAAAATGAATCATGTTACACTCTGCATAGAAATCATAGGCTTCGTGCTAATCATTATCGAAAAACTGAAACTTTTTCTCAGTGCACATAATGCAAGCAGATCTCTTAACCCTAGATGAGATTCAATGGCGTCACAATACACCGTACAAGTACATTCTACTTGCAATCAGTGTTTTTAGTCGCTATGCATACGCCATTCCATTGCGCACAAAGAGAGGTGTTGAAGTTGCTCAGGCTATAGAAAGTATTCTCGAACAAGATTTATATAAAAAATATCAAACGGATCGTGGTAGTGAATTTGTTAATCCACATTTCGAAAAAGTACTAATGAAATATAATACAATTCTCTATCATAGTCATAGTTCTATAAAGGCTGCACTGGTCGAAAGATTGATAAGAACTATTCGAATTATAATTTCGAGATATTGTACATTGAAAAATACACCTGCTTTTATTAATGATTTAGAAAAAATCTTGTTGATTTATAATCAACGACCCCATCAATCATTTTCCAACTCAATCCCAACGGAAGTTCGTCATTCTGATCATGATACATTTGATACTTTTCTTAAACAGTATTCCAATGAAGTGATTGTGAAGAAAGAAATTAATGTTGGTGGTACTGTTCGAATTAATAGAACAACGAATGTTTTTTGAAAAGGGTATTTACTTGTGGTCCACTGAACTTTTTAAAGTGGCGAAAATCCTAGACAGCAAACCCATAACCATCGTCTACGAGACACCAAAGATGAAGAGATTCTCTGCGGTTTCTATGACTATGAACAACAAAAAGTTAGAAACACTTGTTAATTTTATCATATTGAAAAGATATTAAAAACTCGTACTCGCAGGGGCAAGAGACAGTTACTTGTTCGGTGGCTAGAATACAACTCAGATTTTGATTCTTTAATCGGTGTTTTTTCCAACGTCTCCAATCCACTCTACAATGATATGAATAAAACAAGTGATTTTTTGACGAAACTCTCCCCCACCATCAAATTCGACGGTGCCTATGAAGTGGCTCTTGTTGACTGTATTCTCAAAATACCTATGATATCCTGAGAAAAGATTGCAAATATGATATAGAAACTAGACCCCATGATTGGCCACCAGCGGTTAGCCAACAACATAAAATTCAAAAGATCAATTGGTTGGATTATCCATATGTTGAATTACCATACGAAGAACTCACTTGTAGGAATGGTTTATGTCGTTATATCAGTAGAAGAGTTTTTCCGCTCGTAAAAAAGAGCCTTTCATTTCAACTATTCAAAGGAAGAGGGGAGGATATACATTAGTTCACCCATTGCCAATGAAAATGTTATTCTCAATGATAATCTAAAAGATATTCTTGGCTTTAAACTTAATATAATCCGGGTTAAAAGTGCCGGAAACACTAATGTTATTTTGCTGAGTATCGACCAGCCTTCTCCTCGGACACTTGTATATTTCTCTATGCCTCATTTGTTGAAACATCCAGATTGGCAATAGCAATGTCGTGAAGTGTATTTTATGGTATTTGAGTGTTGTAGTCGTAGATGACTTTATTCTCCCTTTATAGGGAGATAAACTCTGGCCCTAAGGTAATTAAACTTTGGTAGCGTGCCTTAGGCTATGACCGAACTAATGAAGCGTACCAGCTGGGTACGCTAAAATTAGATCGTAGAGAGGTTGTCTAAAATACAATACTTTTATTTAATTAACATATAATAATTCCAGATATAGACATTCTACTGGGACTGGCTGTCCCAAGTAGATCACAAGTCTCAGAAACTACAATAATATATAATAAGATACTTAGACACTTACAATAATAAGACAAGATTCCAAGGTATTTCTTAAAGCAACGGACCAGAGGTCAGTCCGGCATATCATCAATCTAAATTTGCCCCTTCCCATAAAAAAGTATCTTTTATACATTTTATCAACCACACCTTCCTTTAACCAACCGACGCAAATAGCTAGGAAGTGGTATTTCTCAATTTCCCGTTAAGCAGAAACTCGGCAGGATATATTCCTTATCTTAATAAAAAGTGGTATTTCTAAACTTCGTATTTGCGTTTTATATATTTTTACTAAATTAATAATTAACTAAATTAGAAAACTTCACACAACAATGCTACCCATTTCAAGAAGAATTGTCCCAATTCTTATTATTTTACTTTTAAAACAACTTAATTTTGTTTACAGCTATTTTGCTGCCATCTTTGGGTCATTATGTGTATCTACCCTCATTGGGTTTCCTTAGGGTCATGTTTCTGGTTCAATATAGGCCTTGTTCTTTTTTTTTGTCGAAGGATTTCAATTTGAAATTCATCCTTGTTTCTCTTTTTCTCTGCCTCTAGGACTGAAAAGTACACTTTACCCTTCTTCATATGCATATTCTGTTTTAACTTGACCCCAAGCGGCTCAAGCATAATATTAGTGGTATTGCTATAATTAGATTTCAAGTTATATTAGAAAAAGTTTATGAATTATTTGAGTTTTAAATTTAATTCCCATTAATAATTTAATATCTGTGTGATGTGGTTGATATACCGTTTATTTTTCGTTTTAGAAATACCTTGGATAAATTATATACAACATTTTTGTTTTTTTTAATTTTCACATGTTTTTTTACAGCACAAAGCATTTTCACATATTTCATTAACATAAGCCATTTGGGCTATGTAGCACATTCTCTAGGCCTAAATTAGGTTCTGATTTTATCTCTTTTCTCTGATGAACTTGTAGTAAGGTCTATAATACTGCTATAGTTTCCAAAATATCAGTTGATCAAGTATGGCTTGGTTTCTGATGGTATGAGATGATAGTAAAGGATGCATTTGAAGTGGCTTCAAAATTTGTTATTTCCAAAAATGTGTCAAAATAAGATTGAAAAAAAAATGGATCCGAAAGGATGCTACGAAAATTTAATTTCCAAAAACATAGCTACGGCTGTATCTAAAATAAATATTCACATTAGTATACACATAAAGCATAATTTGTTACCTATATACAGTAAAAAGAATCACTCAAAATTTGTATATATCACTGCATTCTTTTTTTTTTAACGAAAGTTAATTACTTTTAATTACTTTCTCCTCTTTTTACTCTTAATATATAATTATTAATCACTGAACAGATTGTTTTGCAATAAAAATATATTTATACGTTGACTCGATGTCAAACATTTATATATTGCATTAAATCACTAGTTAAAACTTAAATCACTAGTTAAAACTAGTTAAAACATAATTTGCAAAACTAGATAGGATATTTCTACTGGTTAAAACTTAAAAGCATTTAAAAAAATAAAACCCAGTATAGACTAGCATTGGCATTAATTCCAATTAGTATTTTGTTAATTGTTTATAAAGTATTAATGTAGAATACTTTTTGAATGATATAAAAATACACAAATGCTCAACATATTAATTCACTATGTTTACATGGATAGTTTAGGTTTTATATATATATATATATATATATATATATATATATATATATATATATATATATATATATATATATATATATATATATATATATATATATATATATATATATATATATATATATATATATATATATATACATATATATATATATGTATATATATACAAAGGTTGGGAGGAGTGGAAGGAGTATTTAGCCCAGTCTTGGCTACAAAATCTCCACAACAAACAAGAGAAAAGGGGAAATATTCGATGCTCATCCGATACTAGAGGTGAAGAACATCAAACACACAACATAAGGGTTTAAAACATTATAAACCAAAGGTAAAATCCACCGAAGAAGAAAAATTGGAAGGAACCAACGAATTATCTGATTTTCATACATTAGACTCACCTACAGTCTTAACACAAAAATGGATTTTTGAACAAACGCCATCTACCAGACGCGAGCTAACAGAATGTGACCCTGATAATTCTTCTACAGAAACCGATATCACTAAACCTGGGGCCATTGTTAAGAAAAACCTCTTTAAGTGAGAAATTATGGGGAAAAGTTAAGAAACCAGAGGGACAGCAACAAGTTCCTTTGTCAGCAGCACAAGTAGCTAAATCACTTATGAAAAAGGCCAAACATCAAAGGAAACAAAGATTAAAGATATTTGACGAGGCAACAAAACCGCACTCGAATTCAGAGCCTTGTAAACCACACTATAGAGACCACGGAAAAACTTGCAAATATTATAGAGAAGAAAAGCAAAAATTTGGAGTCCCAAAATTCGAACCAGGAAACGGAGAAAGGCAGAACAAGCGTAGCCCCCAGCAGATTAATATTTGAATAAATCAATTATAACGGAAAAAAAAATAATAAATAAAAATAAAACGAGTAAAAAGCCTCTAAAGAAATATCTATATTTTCTTTTTTTAATCGGTATGTAAATAACATCAAGTTTTCCTTCAAATATATATCGCCAGTAAAAATTATTACCGTCACGTAGAAAAGAAATTAGCTCCAATCTGAAGTGACATCATAGCTTCCTGCAAAAATTTTGTTTCCAATACGAGATAAAACTTCGCGAACGGTGTAATGACAAGACTTGTCAAAACGAATTAGGCTTCGTTCCATAAAAGAAATTAAGGCCACGTAACTTTTAAATAGGTGTTTGTGAAACTAATTAAATTATACATATTCAGAATCATTCTTAGAAGGCAATTCTTTTGATATGTATATTGGAAAAATATATTTTAGGGGGATAATCAAAAAAAAAACGAAGGAGGTTAGTCTACTGAAATAGGGTCATTGGAAGCTAGCAAATTTGGAGTGAGCCCAATCACTGCTGGTGTCTCGTTGTTAAGTACATGCAATGCATCTACTGACCTTTGACTCTGAGGTGACACTTTCAGTCAAATTTGAAAAAAAAATTGTTTTTAAGAAATTCAAAAATAATTATAATAGCAAAGGCAGCAAGAGTTTACACTATGTGGCCACTACATGCACAAGCTAGCTGTAATCTTATTATAAATAGTAGAAGATATAATAGATTTAACACTTACCAATAAGGACGGTGTATATAAACAAGAAGCCGTAGATAAAATGGGTCAAAATTTAAAAAGTAGAGCACCGTGTGAAACAAAGTTTTCTCAGGTATAACTAATTTCACATATTAAATAAATTCACAACACACCATTAACAGAAATAACAGGGCGAGGACATTGCAGGTGAAAAAAACACCAATGACAGGACCGTTTGCATTTAAAAACGAAAACTGCTAAGCGTCTTGTCATTGGGGGGGATCCACCAAGCTAACCAAATGTATATCAGGAATAAAAGTCAAACTTGGGAGGAGGTTTGAGCTGAATGTTCGGGTAGAGTCCTACGCCCTAAAAGTAAATAGGACGTAGTGACTCTGTATGGACACTAAACCCATAAACCTGTAGAACAGGCTAATAGTCAAAATATCACGAAAGGGACAAATTACACTCAATGACAGTATAAAACTAAGGCGCAAATTAAACTGAAGATAATACCTGACGCGAATAATATAAAAGATTATAGGGAAATCACATAACCCCTATCTCTAAACAACTTTGGGCACAAACTAGGTACTAATTTTTCGGTGAAATACCACAGACAAGGAATATGTGTCTGCGATGAAAACCACACAATTTTGCGGAAATCAGGATATCGTAAAAAACGTACATTTTTTATGAATAAATGAGAACTAGCAAATGCGGGGTAAAACTTGATTAAAAATGTGCTAAAAATCAGCTGGAAAAAAATACAGTACTTTTCTAAAACTTTTGGACAGAAAAAAGTGCATAATGTCAAAAAAAAACAGGTTGCAAAAATTAGACACCCCCCCCCCTTTCAAAATAAGGAGATAATGAATTTGACCATAGAAGGGCTATTAGCATAAACAATTGTAAAAGTTATTGAATAAAACATGCAACGTATAAATATAGGCTTAGAAAAGACCTATTTTACTGAAAAAAAAACGGAATAAAAAGAAAAAAAAACTCAGGCTTCATTGAAGTAAATAATCCAAAAAAAAGAGAACTAAATAAGTACAAAATAAGTAGTATTAATTGTACTAAAACTGAAAATTGTAGTAAATAAGTAGAAAATAAGTAGCATTAATACTACGGAACCACCGTTACAGTGGTTAACTCGGGCCGAGATGAATAGAAATATTGGAGAAAAGCTCCAAGTAGACAGGAACAAATTTTGCTCTCTTATGTGGGATTCGTTTTCAGAAAATTGACTAACATGGCATGAACAATTAAAAGAAGGCACATAATATCCGTAAGGACTTAAGTTAGGTTGAAACCTAAGACAAGGCCACTAAAAGTTGGGAAGTTAAAGTGAAAATAGTCATTGTCACTTGTTTGTCTAAAACTAAATTACTGGGTGCCATGAAGTCCAGGTTTTTTTTTGCAGAAGGGCCACTTTGTTTGATAAAAGAATACCCCAAGAGGAAAAACTGTGGCCACAAATAAAAAAAAAGTTTGGCAATACTATAGATAATTAATTTGTTGTGTGTGCAGGTTCAGAATACTCCTTTTAGCTGTATCCCATGACAAGAGGACCTGGAAACGTTATAAGGAGCTACCAGAAGGCAGCTCTGGTAAGCAAATCTTCAGAGTACAGGCACGAGTCAATTGATAATGGCTAACAGGTATAAGGTGAACAGCAAAAAATTTTTTGCTTATCAGATCTAAGCTGTAAATGGAACTTTATCTAAAAAGGACATTAAAGCTGAAAAAAAAGAGAGATTACAGAGAAAAACGTATAAAACCATCTCAAGTGCTTGATAAAGTTTTCGAAAAAAATTAAAAAGCTCAAAAGTCTGAATAAACAAAACAGGCATATAGTAAGCTAATGACAGTTAATGACACAAGTGGGTTCAAAATAGAACCAAAATTGTAAAACAAAGATAAGAAAATGTATATAGTCGTATATGGGAAAAGTTAGATAGGGTAACAAATGTAATTGAGAAAATATCTACAGTTATAAATACATTTATTAGTTATACCTGAGAAAAACTTTGTTTCACACGGTGCTCTACTTTTTAAATTTTGACCCATTTTATCTACGGCTTCTTGTTTATATACACCGTCCTTATTGGTAAGTGTCAAAATTTAAAAAGTAGAGCACCGTGTGAAACAAAGTTTTCTCAGGTATAACTAATTTCACATATTAAATAAATTCACAACACACCATTAACAGAAATAACAGGGCGAGGACATTGCAGGTGAAAAACACCAATGACAGGACCGTTTGCATTTAAAAACGAAAACTGCTAAGCGTCTTGTCATTGGGGGGGATCCACCAAGCTAACCAAATGTATATCAGGAATAAAAGTCAAACTTGGGAGGAGGTTTGAGCTGAATGTTCGGGTAGAGTCCTACGCCCTAAAAGTAAATAGGACGTAGTGACTCTGTATGGACACTAAACCCATAAACCTGTAGAACAGGCTAATAGTCAAAATATCACGAAAGGGACAAATTACACTCAATGACAGTATAAAACTAAGGCGCAAATTAAACTGAAGATAATACCTGACGCGAATAATATAAAAGATTATAGGGAAATCACATAACCCCTATCTCTAAACAACTTTGGGCACAAACTAGGTACTAATTTTTCGGTGAAATACCACAGACAAGGAATATGTGTCTGCGATGAAAACCACACAATTTTGCGGAAATCAGGATATCGTAAAAAACGTACATTTTTATGAATAAATGAGAACTAGCAAATGCGGGGTAAAACTTGATTAAAAATGTGCTAAAAATCAGCTGGAAAAAAATACAGTACTTTTCTAAAACTTTTGGACAGAAAAAAGTGCATAATGTCAAAAAAAAAACAGGTTGCAAAAATTAGACACCCCCCCCCCCCTTTCAAAATAAGGAGAGATAATGAATTTGACCATAGAAGGGCTATTAGCATAAACAATTGTAAAAGTTATTGAATAAAACATGCAACGTATAAATATAGGCTTAGAAAAGACCTATTTTACTGAAAAAAAAACGGAATAAAAAGAAAAAAAAAAACTCAGGCTTCATTGAAGTAAATAATCCAAAAAAAAGAGAACTAAATAAGTACAAAATAAGTAGTATTAATTGTACTAAAATTGAAAATTGTAGTAAATAAGTAGAAAATAAGTAGCATTAATACTACGGAACCACCGTTACAGTGGTTAACTCGGGCCGAGATGAATAGAAATATTGGAGAAAAGCTCCAAGTAGACAGGAACAAATTTTGCTCTCTTATGTGGGATTCGTTTTCAGAAAATTGACTAACATGGCATGAACAATTAAAAGAAGGCACATAATATCCGTAAGGACTTAAGTTAGGTTGAAACCTAAGACAAGGCCACTAAAAGTTGGGAAGTTAAAGTGAAAATAGTCATTGTCACTTGTTTGTCTAAAACTAAATTACTGGGTGCCATGAAGTCCAGGTTTTTTTTTGCAGAAGGGCCACTTTGTTTGATAAAAGAATACCCAAGAGGAAACTGTGGCCACAAATAAAAAAAAAGTTTGGCAATACTATAGATAATTAATTGTTGTGTGTGCAGGTTCAGAATAGTCCTTTTAGCTGTATCCCATGACAAGAGGACCTGGAAACGTTATAAGGAGCTACCAGAAGGCAGCTCTGGTAAGCAAATCTTCAGAGTACAGGCACGAGTCAATTGATAATGGCTAACAGGTATAAGGTGAACAGCAAAAATTTTTTGCTTATCAGATCTAAGCTGTAAATGGAACTTTATCTAAAAAGGACATTAAAGCTAAAAAAAAAGAGAGATTACAGAGAAAAAACGTATAAAAACCATCTCAAGTGCTTGATAAAGTTCGAAAAAAATTAAAAAGCTCAAAAGTCTGAATAAACAAAACAGGCATATAGTAAGCTAATGACAGTTAATGACACAAGTGGGTTCAAAATAGAACCAAAATTGTAAAACAAAGATAAGAAAATGTATATAGTCGTATATGGGAAAAGTTAGATAGGGTAACAAATGTAATTGAGAAAATATCTACAGTTATAAATACATTTATTAGTTATACCTGAGAAAACTTTGTTTCACACGGTGCTCTACTTTTTAAATTTTGACCCATTTTATCTACGGCTTCTTGTTTATATACACCGTCCTTATTGGTAAGTGTTAAATCTATTATATCTTCTACTATTTATAATAAGATTACAGCTAGCTTGTGCATGTAGTGGCCACATAGTGTAAACTCTTGCTGCCTTTGCTATTATAATTATTTTTGAATTTCTTAAAAACAATTTTTTTTTCAAATTTGACTGAAAGTGTCACCTCAGAGTCAAAGGTCAGTAGATGCATTGCATGTACTTAACAACAAGACACCAGCAGTGATTGGGCTCACTCCAAATTTGCTAGCTTCCAATGACCCTATTTCAGTAGACTAACCTCCTTCGTTTTTTTTTGATTATCCCCCTAAAATATATTTTTCCAATATACATATCAAAAGAATTGCCTTCTAAGAATGATTCTGAATATGTATAATTTAATTAGTTTCACAACACCTATTTAAAAGTTACGTGGCCTTAATTTCTTTTATGAAACGAAGCCTAATTCGTTTTGACAAGTCTTGTCATTACACCGTTCGCGAAGTTTTATCTCGTATTGGAAACAAAATTTTTGCAGGAAGCTATGATGTCACTTCAGATTGGAGCTAATTTCTTTTCTACGTGACGGTAATAATTTTTACTGGCGATATATATTTGAAGGAAAACTTGATGTTATTTACATACCGATTAAAAAAAGAAAATATAGATATTTCTTTAGAGGCTTTTTACTCGTTTTATTTTTATTTATTATTTTTTTCCGTTATAATTGATTTATTCAAATATTAATCTGCTGGGGGCTACGCTTGTTCTGCCTTTCTCCGTTTCCTGGTTCGAATTTTGGACTCCAAATTTTTGCTTTTCTTCTCTATAATATTTGCCAGTTTTTTTTCCGTGGTCTCTATAGTGTGGTTTACAAGGCTCTGAATTCGAGTGCGGTTTTGTTGCCTCGTCAAATATCTTTAATCTTTGTTTCCTTTGATGTTTGGCCTTTTTCATAAGTGATTTAGCTACTTGTGCTGCTGACAAAGGAACTTGTTGCTGTCCCTCTGGTTTCTTAACTTTTCTCCATAATTTCTCACTTAAAGAGGTTTTTCTTAACAATGGCCCAGGTTTAGTGATATCGGTTTCTGTAGAAGAATTATCAGGGTCACATTCTGTTAGCTCGCGTCTGGTAGATGGCGTTTGTTCAAAAATCCATTTTTGTGTTAAGACTGTAGGTGAGTCTAATGTATGAAAATCAGATAATTCGTTGGTTCCTTCCAATTTTTCTTCTTCGGTGGATTTTTACCTTTGGTTTATCATGTTTTAAACCCTTATGTTGTGTTTGATGTTCTTCACCTCTAGTATCGGATGAGCATCGAATATTTCCCCTTTTCTCTGTGTTTGTTGTGGAGATTTGTAGCCAAGACTGGGCTAAATACTCCTTCCACTCCTCCCAACCTTTGTATATATATACATATATATATATATATATGTATATATATATATATATATATATATGTATATATATATATATATATATATATATATATATATATATATATATATATATATATATATATATATATATATATACATACATAAATTTATTTCCCATCATAAATGTAAAATACAACACTGATGGAGTATAAAGAAAGAAAATGGAAAAAAAAAAAAAAAAAACAAATAAATTCTGACAAATACAAACAGAACCAAAACAGAGCAGAACAGACAAGAAAAGAAAAAAAAAAATACAAATAGGGGCAATTATCAATCAATCAAACAATCAATAAATTTATTTCCCGAAATACACACATGATGTAAACTCGGAGTAAAACTTTAGACGGTAACAAATTACATAAAGGCACTAAACAAGGTATTCGTCGGATCCAGCGACTTCTCAAATCGCAGTCTCCGTTCCGCGATTGCTTTAAAAGGATCTGTGACCCCATATACAGAAACCAGGCACCGGTTTCTGGCCCAAAGAGGTATGCCAAGGAGGAACTTGGCATACCGAAAAAACAACGTTCGTAGCGTCTTCTTATCCGAGATAGTTAATATACTCCAAAAGGGTGATAAAAGCAAGCAAAAGGGGCATAGCAAATGCATTGTAAATTTTTGATAATATACTTCTTTTGTATCGAGCTTTACAGGGAACAAGCATACCATATGTCTTACGAAGCTTCGAACCAACAAATTCTAGCAAAAGCGATCGGGTATGCCTCAGATCACTCCCAATCGGAAGTCCAAGGTAACTGATACTTGGCGATAGAGGTATCGGATGACCATCTAGACAAACATTATTCGGGGAGGGCCGGTTACGCGATTTACCAAATGCGACAACCTCACTCTTCTCAGCATTAAACTTCAATCCGATTTTCCTATACTCAAAACATAAAATATCAAAATTTTCCTCTATACCCGAGACAGTCCTGCTGAGATTCAATATATCGTCAGCGTAGTTCAGAAGCGACATATCAAGGCCTCGGTAGATAAATGTCGTGCGAACTTTCTTCTGGGCCTCCAGGACACTGTTATTATATAGTGGGGGTGAAGATACACCCCCCTGCCTAATACCTTTCCATACACGTATTACACACTTCGAAATTGCAAAACCATCTCGTGTCGGCACTTTAATAACAACATACAGTTTGCTGTACATATTCCTGTAAACACGTAAAATTGAGCGATCAAGACCACGATCCTTAGCGCTGATTAAAAGCTGAGGATGAATTCCCGAGTCAAACGCACGCGAAACGTCGTGACCGGCCATAAGAAGAATATCGTCTTTCTCTTCAACATCAACTAAAACATTAGCAATAAGTCTATGTACATGTTCACGACTGTAACCATTTTTAAAACCGAACTGATTTTCTGGTGTCGAACAGACTTCTGTTATCTCATCAATAACTATCAGCTCTAGCAATTTACACATTACCGAGGAAACCGTGATTGCCGATATGAACTGCATTTACTTTTATCCTTTCCTTTCTTAACCACCGGGGTTACAACACCAGCACAGAACACATCGGGGACTAACCCACAGTTGAATATAATTTGGAATAGTAGACCCAAGTGGTGCAACAGATTTATACTTCCGTGCACGAGGTGCAGACCGCATAACTGATCGATTCCACATGACAATTTCTTTTTCAGTTTTAGAATGCACTGTTTATTTTTTCCAGACTAACCGTGAAACTGGGACCCGAATCACAATCACCCAGAGTCGCAACAAGCTGCGTAGAGAAATCTTCTTCCAAAACGGTATCTGGGGGTGAAAATTCACTAGTATATATTTAACCCATTCTTGCTCTGATGGTATCTTTTGATCACTTGACTCGCAATCACCTTTCTTCTTTGAAATGAACTTCCATATTTCATTGGGATTTCCTGACAATCTTTCACTATATCCATCAATCACAGCTCTTTTGTGTTTAGTAAGAATTTTAGAAAACTGACGCTTGGTGTAGAGTCTTACATCATTCACAGCGCCAGAACGGGGTCTACCACAGCTATTCCACAAACGGTACCAAAATTTGGAAGACTCGCACGCGTGAGCCAGCTCTGGATTAAGAGACCACTTAGGAACTTCAGACCCCACGCGCACTTTGCGTTTGGGTACAGCAGCTGTTTCGGCACACCGCATCGCATGGGTAAGCTCAGAGCAGTATATGTTTAGAAGAATCTGCTTTTCACTGACTGATATTTTAGCGTTCTGCTGTTGTAACTGAACCGGTATCTTGATTTTCGCCAACACGCTATCAAGAACACTAGAATATGCACTAGGGTTGACTTTATTCCATTCGGATTTAAAATACCACTTCCTTTTCCTTGGGTAGCTGATTTCAGGCACAGCAATTTCAAATGAGCAGGTTATAGGGAAATGATTGGATACCGATAAGCCAGTATCGACACGGCTAACACTAAGTGATTTCACACTGTTCGAGCAGACGAAGAAATCCAAAGAGCTTGTTGAGCCTGAATTGTGCACATATGTGAAACAGCAGTCATTTGGTACGGGGTGCATGTCGGCAAGAGCGGGCAACAGGATTTGAGACCTTGCGCTATTACTATCGTTTAAGTCACAGTTGAAATCTCCCACAACAATCACCTGCCCATGCTTATCATGACAGTCCTGAACGGAACGCACCAGTTGGGAGCATGCAACACTGAATCTCTCCTCTGAAGAAATGTCGCGGTAATCGGTTGGGAGATAAACAGAGAATACGTAAGCTTCACCGATTTTTACAGCCACAAAACATTCATTTTGACTAAACAGCTGGACAGCCAGGTGAGAATTAACGAGTATGGCAACGCCACCTGATGGTCTTCCTCGACCCGAAGCCACAGCAGGCACCGAAAATACTTGAATATTGTCACTGAACTTCAGAAGAGAAACCGAGGATGTCGACAGGAAGTGCTCCTGCAAACAGAGCACATCGTTGCAACATAGCGCACTTTCGAGAAACGGTAGCTTTTCAATAACATTTCCGTTAATGTTCCACGAGCAAACCTTTAGTTGGGGAGCAATCATTTACTAGCCATGATTTTCATTGCTACTGGGCATTTGATACTAAAGCAAGGATGGTCCGCAGAACTGCATAGTGCGCATTTCACATCATTATTGCAAGGGTCCTCTTTCGAATTATATATATATATATATATATATATATATATATATATATATATATATATATATATATATATATATATATATATATATATATATATATATTATATATATATATATATATATATATATATATATATATATATATATATATATATATATATATATATATATATATATATAAAACCTAAACTATCCATGTAAACATAGTGAATTAATATGTTGAGCATTTGTGTATTTTTATATCATTCAAAAAGTATTCTACATTAATATTTATAAACAATTAACAAAATACTAATTGGAATTAATGCCAATGCTAGTCTATACTGGGTTTTATTTTTTTTTAAATGCTTTTAAGTTTTAACCAGTAGAAATATCCTATCTAGTTTTGCAAATTATGTTTTAACTAGTTTTAACTAGTGATTTAAGTTTTAACTAGTGATTTAATGCAATATATAAATGTTTGACATCGAGTCAACGTATAAATATATTTTTATTGCAAAACAATCTGTTCAGTGATTAATAATTATATATTAAGAGTAAAAAGAGGAGAAAGTAATTAAAAGTAATTAACTTTCGTTAAAAAAAAGAATGCAGTGATATATACAAATTTTGAGTGATTCTTTTTACTGTATATAGGTAACAAATTATGCTTTATGTGTATACTAATGTGAATATTTATTTTAGATACAGCCGTAGCTATGTTTTTGGAAATTAAATTTTTCGTAGCATCCTTTCGGATCCACTTTTTTTTTCAATCTTATTTTGACAGATTTTTGGAAATAACAAATTTTGAAGCCACTTCAAATGCATCCTTTACTATCATCTCATACCATCAGAAACCAAGCCATACTTGATCAACTGATATTTTGGAAACTATAGCAGTATTATAGACCTTACTACAAGTTCATCAGAAAAAGAGATAAAATCAGAACCTAATTTAGGCCTAGAGAATGTGCTACATAGCCCAAATGGCTTATGTTAATGAAATATGTGAAAATGCTTTGTGCTGTAAAAAAACATGTTAAAATTAAAAAAAAAAACAAAAATGTTGTATATAATTTATCCAAGGTATTTCTAAAACGAAAAATAAACGGTATATCAACCACATCACACAGATATTAAATTATTAATGGGAATTAAATTTAAACTCAAATAATTCATAAAACTTTTCTAATATAACTTGAAATCTAATTATAGCAATACCACTAATATTATGCTTGAGCCGCTTGGGGTCAAGTTAAAACAGAATATGCATATGAAGAAGGGTAAAGTGTACTTTTCAGTCCTAGAGGCAGAGAAAAAGAGAAAACAAGGATGAATTTCAAATTGAAATCCTTCGACAAAAAAAAAAGAACAAGGCCTATATTGAACCAGAAACATGACCCTAAGGAAACCCAATGAGGGTAGATACACATAATGACCCAAAGATGGCAGCAAAATAGCTGTAAACAAAATTAAGTTGTTTTAAAAGTAAAATATTAAGAATTGGGACAATTCTTCTTGAAATGGGTAGCATTGTTGTAAAGTTTTCTAATTTAGTTAATTATTAATTTAGTAAAAATATATAAAACGCAAATACGAAGTTTAGAAATACCACTTTTTATTAAGATAAGGAATATATCCTGCCGAGTTTCTGCTTAACGGGAAATTGAGAAATACCACTTCCTAGCTATTTGCGTCGGTTGGTTAAAGGAAGGTGTGGTTGATAAAATGTATAAAAGATACTTTTTATGGGAAGGGGCAAATTTAGATTGATGATATGCCGGACTGACCTCTGGTCCGTTGCTTTAAGAAATACCTTGGAATCTTGTCTTATCATTGTAAGTGTCTAAGTATCTTATTATATATTATTGTAGTTTCTGAGACTTGTGATCTACTTGGGACAGCCAGTCCCAGTAGAATGTCTATATCTGGAATTATTATATGTTAATTAAATAAAAGTATTGTATTTTAGACAACCTCTCTACGATCTAATTTTAGCGTACCCAGCTGGTACGCTTCATTAGTTCGGTCATAGCCTAAGGCACGCTACCAAAGTTTAATTACCTTAGGGCCAGAGTTTATCTCCCTATAAAGGGAGAATAAAGTCATCTACGACTACAACACTCAAATACCATAAAATACACTTCACGACATTGCTATTGCCAATCTGGATGTTTCAACAAATGAGGCATAGAGATAATAGACAGCAGTCAGACCTTATATCCAGTTCTTAACAAACTAGAAATTTTAGCAGCAGCAGTAATCCTAATGTAGATTACTTAGGTCTGCAAGCTGAGGAATTAAACCACGGACAATTACGGGATCCCGAGACGAGACTTAATATTGATTTATTGAAAGAGCCGGATGTGTCAAAAGACAACTTTGCTCAAAAGACGAGCTCCATATATGATAAGCCCGCTAGGTCATAAGTGGATACTGACCCCACATTCCTGGTGTGAACCAGGGAACCAGAAGGATTGGCCAATCTGCAGTGAGCATAGTGTCTACCGCATTTTTAATTTTGATGATATAGATATTGAAAAAAGAATATGGTATATGATAAAGTCTCTTGGTGGTTTATTCTTGTTATTAAAAGTTAAGTTTCAATTGATAACGTTCTGTATAGAATAAAGTGCTCCAAATGACCATTCTAGGCTAAACCAAAAAGCGCGCTCTTAACCATCTATTTGGATAAGTTTTTCCTAGAGTGATGATTCCAGGCAACTTAAAATTATTTCATGATTATTTATTGTTCAGTAGCCAAACTGGCTACAAGAGAACGTTGTGAAAACTTGACAGTTTTGTGTTTTTGAAAATAAGGCCTTCATTATTAAGGAATTTGTTGTTTAATCTTGAATTGTGTACTGCGTAAATAATAAACAAAAAAATTGCATATGTATACATTTATTTAAACCTCTGAAAAAAAAAGTAAATGACTAAATTGCATTTTGTTTGGGGAATTGACGGATAAGTTAATTTAGTTAATTATGCTATTGTAGCAAAAGGATTCCAATATTAATAGGGAACCACAAATTCATAAGACGAGAAGTTTGATTCCAAATTAAGAGTGAACTGGTCAACTGAGTACAATGGTCACGGGATGAAACTACAAAATTGCAATTCATTAGAATTGATCTTTTCTTAATTTCTTCTTTTGCCCTTAGCCCCAACAGAATAGATATAGTTAGTACTTAACTTAGAAAGACAGTGACGGATTTAGTTGTGATGGGTGGTTTGGTTATGTTTTAGCTTGATGTTTGGGTTATGTGTGATTCTTCCCTAGTGACTGAGTTTCTATTAACTTTTAAGCACCAATTAATATAACAATAATGTATGTAATAATTAATAGAAATATACATATATAGATATATATATATATATATATATATATATATATATATATATATATATATATATATATATATATATATATATATATATATATATATATATATATATATATATATATATATATATATATATATATATATATATATATATATATATATATATATATATATATATATATATATATATATATATATATATATATATATATATATATATATATATATATATATATATATTATATATATATATATATATATAAAAATTAATAAGAAGAATATTTACCTTTAAATAATAATTGACCTTCTAAAACCTTTTATTTATAAGAAAAATGATAGTCGTTTGTTGTTCTTATTCTGTTCAATGGCCTTGAAGAAAAGAAAAAGAATTGTGTTGTAAAAAGCTTCTACGTTCCTTAATGACACGATAAGGCACGATCGTAGATGTAAGGAAAATAGACCCAGTACTGCAAATGATAAAATAGTATTAAATCATTAAAGGCTAGCGAACAGAAGCTACCTTCAGCTGATAATCTTCTGTCTAGTAATAGTCTTACAATTTTCTTGGTCACTTACTCATTCAATAGCATTGCAGCCTAAAATACAATTGATTTTCTATTGCTGTATACTAATTATGTATTTAATTCTGTGTTTCAGTCTCATGATTTCTTGTCTCATGATTTATCCTTGTAAAGGCCAGCGCAATTCAGTGGGACAACTATAATAGTTTTCTATAGTTATTTGAAGATACCAGAATAATAAAATCTTTAAAAACTTTTACGCAAGCTTATATTACAAGGTCGGATTTGTAAGAAATGTCCTTCAATTTTAGAATTAATATCAAGTTGCTATGAATCCGGCTTAAGGCAATGTCCTTTCAGGGTATGTTTGAACCCAATGAATTTATCTTTGTACACAATTTCCTTATTTCGCAATACACCTTTTCTTGGAAGGATTGAAATTAGCTACGTTTGTTGACAAATAAAGGGGGAACATATCTTTTATATAGCGTTATACTGACGATAGAAGTCAGTTGGGTTTATTGCTTTGCTCAAGCTTTTCGTATGCATTTAGAATGTAAGTCTAATGTGTTCCTTGATCTTTCTTAATTTTATTATGTTAAAATCCTAGTAAATGTGTATATATCCCATTCTTTAATATTATTATTAGATTCTTTTAAGCTGGAACACATTAGTCTTAATATATTAGTTATAATGCTTGCTTTCCCTTAATAATAATAAATTTTACTTCTAGCAATTATATGAACAAGAATTGATCTTTGATTGTGAATGATAATTATTGAATATTGATTTATAATGAAATAACTATTAACTAAAAAGTTCTCTTCTTTAATAATAAAATCTTAGTTTTTCTTATACCTGTGTTGTCTTGTATATTTTATTACAGTGATTAGGATTTTCTCAAGATATCTCTCTCACTTGGTTCATTTCTTCTATTCGAGGCTTAATTAGGGGTACTCGGGTCTCATGGCTGAGTTTGGACATGGAATCATCACTATGAGAAGACCCCTCCCCTTTTACAGAATTGCTTCTGGTGCTAGTTGCATCTCAAACCCTTAAAGGGACCCTAAAGATATTTTATATAAATAACAAAAGAGCTTAAAAAAAAGCATCAGTATAAATTTGGGACCAGTACTGGTCATAAGGAGACAAGGGTGATCAAAGTCAATGTCATTTGCATAGACCTTAAAAAGGCCTATTACAAAGTATCTCATTGTCACCTCTCATACAAACTCTACAACCTTGGCTGGGAAACCACAGTTGATTGGATTGTACAGTTTCTTATTGGAAGGTCTCAAACAGTATCAGTAGATAGAGTTTTGAGCACACTTGAAGTAGAGGTAATCAGTGGTGTTCCCCAGGGCTTGGTCCTTGGCCCTCTCTTATCTAACCTGTATGTCAATGATCTAGTAGAAGGCATCAACTCAGAGATTCTACTGTACACAGACAACACCAAGCTGTATAAAGTAATCAAAACTGCTGCCAATGCACAGTCTCTGCAAGAGGACCTTGACAAGCTCAATAGTTGGATGTCCAACTGGCTGATAGAAATCAATATCAACAAAAGCAATAAGCTAATGATAGGGAAACCTACTATCCACTATGAGTATAGACTAGTAAACTTACCAATCACATCATGCCAGGAGGAGTGCAACTTGGGAGTAGTCATTGACAGCAACCTCAACTTCCAGGCCAATTACAACAGCATTATTGGGAAAGCAAATTGTTTTGCAGGAGTTTTAAGACACAACTTCACTTTTGGAAATGATAAGACCCTTTCCCTTCTCTACAAAGCTTTAGTACAGCCAATCTTTGAATATGATCATTGCAGTACATGTCCCTTTTACAACAAAGACATCAAAGCTCTTGAAAAAGTTCAAAGTTGAATAACAAAGTTCTGTCCAACTCTGAGAAACTTACCTTACAAAGATAGGCTCCGCAAGCTCAAACTTCCTTCCCTAGCTTATCAACTGCACCAAGGAGACCTTATTGAGGTATACAAGCTTTGCTACAATGCCTACAAAAACACAGCTTCAGCTGCACAAACTTTTGTGGTCACAGCCTCAAGCTTCAAGAGGAGAGGTTCCAAAAGGACATTGGCCATTAGGCATTCAAGAAACCAAGCAACACAACACTAGAACAAGCTCCCCTTTGAAGTCATCAATGCCAACTCATTAAACTTGTTTAAGCAGGAACTGGACAAATACTACAGTGAAAGTGGCTATAATTTTTTTCAATTTAAAAGATTTTGTTGAGTGGTGGATGTCCAACTGAGTATATACCCCCACCCCCATATTGTGCAAATATATACCCAAAACTGCATTCTGAATCGAAATATTACCTTCATTTGCATCACAAATGAATTTTACCCCCATGATGTGGAAATATTTACTGTGATTGGATATATTTAGGGGTTGAGGTAAAGTTCATTCGGTTGTATTTAGATTCAGAATGCAATTTTGGGTATATATTTGTACACTAGGGGGATGGGGGCATATACTCTGCTAATATATAGGTTCTAAGAAATTCATGAATTTCATAGAACCATATTTTTTAATTATGGCTAAACTTATTTAAGGACAGCTTGCATGGCTTTTTCATATTTTTTTTTTTTTTTTTTTTAGTTGGAAAAAGAGGAAAGATTTGAGGATAAAAGTTCTTCCCTTGGAAAATACGTTAACTAGGTTCATTATACATTTTATAAAGTAAGAATTGTTTTCTTAACATCTCTCCTTATGACCAGTACTGGTCCCAAATTTATACAAAAGCATCAAATGATGTTTTCACTTTCATCCTAGCTAAATTATATAGCCAGCTTCAAATTTATCCACCCCCACCCCCCTAATGTGCAAATATATACCCTGAATTAGAATACACTCTGAATTGTCAACAACAATGTTTTGAATTGCAAAATTCATTGCTATTTTTTGACAGCATTCAAAAACTTGAAACAGTAGGAAAACAGTTTATATTTGAGTTGTCTAATAAATAAGGTTTGAATTTACGTTTAAGGACATACCTTTGGGGCCCGTTTAAGGACAAAAGATGCAACTAGCCCCAAAAGCAATTCTTGAATTATGAAAGAGCATAAAAAAGACATCAAATGATGTTTTCACTTTCATTGTAGCTAAATTATATAGCCCACTAGAAATTTAACAAAGATAGCCTACAGTATAGCATTATAAAAGTAAATATATACTAAAGGGAAACTGATTCATTTCTGTTGATCCTTGAATTATCCAGGCTTATGTTAGTCTTGACAAGATTTTTGAAATGAGTAAATTTAAGCTGAGAGGGGGGGGGCAAAGTCAGCTTTGGGGGGAAACCAAGGTCTGGGAAGGACAGTTGCCCCCCTGCCCCATAGTAGATTATTCCCCTGGGTCTACAGGCTAAAGTATGTCCTTGAAAGGCATTTTGAAGTACCTAACTCCACTCCTTCTACCTCTAGAGAAGGCCCTTATCTTTGATGACCTTTAAAAATCTTAATTTTATAAAAGTGAAACCTTGCAAAATAGATATTCTGCTTAAATGAAGTACAACAAAACTGTTTCTGTTAAATATTGAGCAGTTCATATTATTGACCTACAAATAAAGTGAACATACCACTAGATGCCCTTTTTATGCTCTTTCTGAATATAATAATTGCTTTTCTAGCAAATTCAGTTTTAAGGCTTTTTTCTACCCTTGAAAATGATAATTTTTGTCTATGTCTTTTGGTATAAAAAGGGTTAAAACATTGATATCAAACTTACTATCTCATCAAAAAATCCATTATGTTAAAGTTTTATAGGGTAAAGGTACCAATTATTTGACAGTTTTTGTAAAAAAAAAAAAAAATTTTCTACTCCAGGAGTCATAATTTAAAGACTTCTGGTTTGAAAAGGGTTTCAGTATGTAGGAAAAACTCCTAGGAATCTAATTGTTTAATGAGAAGTTTGAAGTTTTATCTGAAAAGGGTATGAAACTCCAATTTCCAAAATTAGAGCATTTTCACCTACAAATTCAACACAGCAAAAAAGTTACCTGTTTCTGACACAAGTTGGAACCCAATTCAACACCTGTCAAAATACTTGGGGACTACCTGTGGGCGGAACCTGGTGTATTTGACATGTGCTGAAATACTTGGGGAATACCTGTGGGCAGAACCTGATGTATTTGACATGTATATTCTTGTTTCTTTGATTTTCTTCATCTTCATTTAATGTATAAAAGCATAAAACTATCCAAAAAGTAAAAGTAAATAAAGCTAACAAAATTGTTGCAAGTGTGCAGTATTTAGTATAAACAAAATCAGCTAATCATAAGGAGTGCGATATTTTGACCTAGATCACATAAATCTTCTTTTTTCTAAGTGTTCCATATATGGCACAAGAATAGCATCTCTGAATGCTATCTGGAATGGCCCACTTCCTGTCAGTTTTAATTGCCCAGCAAAGATTTTTTCATTGTTGACAGTGTAAATGTCATCAACATTTAGCCATTTCAAAGTGTGATCTGTGATTTTAATCCACTTGAGAATTTTTAGTTTCAGCTGTCCTTTGTCAAGAAAGGCTAGAATCCTACCAACAAACTATGGCACTTTGCTTTTTTTGTCACCAAAGAAAATGGCATAGTATTTGTCAAGCTGCAGTTCAACTTCCGACCCAAATTTGAGAATTTTTATTTAGTTTCATTGATAAGTGCTAAAGAAAGGGAACAAGAGGTTTTAGAGGTTTTGCAAGTTCAGGGTGCTAGAATTGGTTTGAAAATTATTGTTAGGAAGACCAAGTCACTGAGGCTAGGAATAAGTGAAGATGAAAAGGTGACGTCAGGTAATGAAAAGATTGATCAGGTGGGCAGCTTCACTTACCTTGGTAGTATTATTAGTAAAGATAGTGGGAGCAGTGAAGATGTTAAAAATAGATAGAATAGCCAAGGCTCAGGGTGTTTTTTCGTACTTAAAAAAGTTTGGAAGAATAGGAAGATAAGTATGCAAACCAAGATTAGAATATTAGAAGCTTTTGGAACAGCATAACACAACAGCAACCTTATAAGAAAATCGAAATATATTTTCTTGTGATTATTATCGCTTCTAATCAGCAGTTGTGCCAAACCTATCCTGCTCAAGTCATCCTCAGGGCTATACTGTGGTGTTTATCCTCCCCATAGTATAGTGCAGACGGTTTGATATCATCTATTTTCCCTTCTTGTTTTAGTTTTATATTTGTGTTTAAAGCTTTTTCCAATAGGCAATGTTTAGAAGTCCTCCAAAAAAAAAAACGTCCCCCCAGATCCCAAATCAAATTCCATAGTGAACGATACCCATCCTGGCTGGTCAAGCACATTATCTGAAAGTTCTAATGATAGCTCCAATCCGGAGAATAGGACAATGATAACTGTAGGTCCTAATGCAACCATAAATGATGATAATGGGTTTCAAGAGGTCCTCTCTAGAAGCTCTAAAAAAAGGAAAAAAATCTCCCCAATTAAAAGCATTTCCCCTCTCCCTGCCCAAGATCCTCCCTCCAAAAACTTAGGAATTTACCTTAAAATTACTCCCACTACCCCCTTTGAAATAAAAATGATCACTGCAATAAGAGTTGCAATTTTTAAATTGCTAAAATCAATGTTCTCTCTTAACATTAACCGTGATGGATCTCTGCTAATAGCTGTAGAAGATCAGAAATCAGCAGACACAATAATTAACCTTAAATCCCTTCTGAATATCCCAATTCAATGTCAGAGTTCAAGGAGTGAAGAGCTAAACAAGTTTTCAATTGAATCGGATATAGTTCTTGCTGAAATTTGTTGAAATTGTGTAAGGAACTAAGCACATATTACAAGCGTGAGTACTTTGGGGTGGAAGATTGGAACATTTAGTAGTTGAAGTTTGTTACCTGTAGCGCCCCCCCCCCCCCCTTCGTATCTGCAGATTGTATAATGGCAAAATACAAAGAGTTCGATCTTGTCCTAGCTTCTTTTCAGGGATACCCCTTATGGCCATCAGTAGTTATTAAAACCACCAAAGACCAGAAAAATCAAGCTAGATACCTAGTCTTTTGCTACGGTACCCACTCTGAGCATTTTATAGCTGAAGCTCATATCCGCAACTGGAATGAGCACTTTAAAGAAGCCTGTACAAGGACAGATAAAGATGTAAATAAGGCTTTTGAAGAGCAGCGCCTATTCCCTGATATTTTCAAGACTAAGAGTAAAGCTTACTTGTCTCTACCCAAAAAAACTAAAGTAAAATCCAGCCTAGCGCCGTCAACTCCGACTTCCGCAGCAGCATCAACTTTAAAGGAAATAATAAATGAAACTCAAGAGGAACTAATCAACACTAAGTCCAACCTAATGAATGACATTTCTCGTGTCGTTCTTCCGTGTCGTATCAGACACAATGAAAGATCGCCGAGCTTCTGAAATTATCAGTGAAGATATTGTGAACGAAGTTTATAATTCTATTTCCCTTGAATATAATGCTAAATTTGAAAAAATTGAATCAACCCTTCAAAGACTTTATAAAGCTGTGAACTTGCTTGAAAATAAAATTTCTATAATAGAGGACAGGGTTGACCAACTTGAGCAGGATACCTTACTTGACACCCTAATTTTCTACGGTGTGAAACCAAACCCCAATGTGGAATTGATGGATAATCTTATTGAAGTGATAACAAAAATAATGGGCTTGCAAGATTTCAAAAAAATGGACCTCTTAAAGGCTAATCGATTCCGTCAGCCTGCTACTCAAACTGAGAATGTGAAAATTGCCCCAATCCTGGTAAAATTCTCAAACTTGGATATTGCTCGAAAAGTGTTTGCAGCAAAAAGTAAGTTGGTTAAGTCAGGTGTATTTGTGTCTGAAAACCTAACTAAAAAAGCGTCGCGATCTATTAAACGCGGCTCGCAGCTCCTTTGGTCCAAGAAGTGTTTGGTCTGATCATGGACAAGTTCTAGCCAAAGTTCCGGGTGAAACTCGTATACGTAAAATTAACTATTCGCATGAATGCATTAGTATGTGACTTGTTAGTATTTTTCTTATTTTGTAAATGCCTTCCACAGTTCATTGATTTTCATTTATTTACTTTATTTATTTATTTTTTCATTTTTGCTTCTCTTTCAGTGCTAATGGTTCATTCTGATAATACCTGCTGTCCAATTAGTTATTTGTTTGTTTGTAATCCTTTGACAGGTTTTTTCTTTTGCAATTGATTTAAGTAAAGATTTCTTTTTGGTTCATCTGGTGACTTTAATAGACTCCAAGTAAAACCTGTTTTTTGTGAATTTTTTAAGCCATGAGAGTCGGCTTTGGAGTTTGAATATAATCCTTTCGATGTAATTAGTATTGTAAATAATTATGTGGGTCAGGTTAATCAAAGTTCGATTAATATAAACCCTATTTGTTATAGTAAATATGTTTCGGATTTGGGGGGGAGAGGAGGTTACCAAAGGAAATTATTCTTTGACAGCATTTAAGTTTAACATTCAGGGTCTCTCCTCGTCAATTGATAATTTAAGACAAATTGTTTCTGATGGACAGCCTGATGTTGTGGGTTTATGTGAGATGTTTTTAATTATTTTTTTTTTAATATACAGAGATGGTTAGGGGCTAGGTTAAGTTGGGTCAGGTATTTAATATAATGCGTTGTGCGTGGCCTGCTTTCCATAATTCTTTGTCGTAGTTTTCATAATTTTGTTTCAAAAGTATTATATTATCACCATGTTTTGGTATACATCATTAGGATTAACGTAAGTTCTATTTTTGGGTGTGTTTCTTTGAATTGACAAGTGCCGAGTTTTCATGATTCTTATAAATTTTTTATATGCAGTGAATTCAGTTAAAAAAGTGTCTAGCCAGGTAAAGAATCTTCATTTATAGATGTAACCATACACAATATGTATGCAAGATATTTATGCATTTGTGGCCAAAAATTTCAGTGGTCCATTTGTACATCGTAAATAATTTCTTAGACTACATTGCATTTCCAGCTATATTTAAAATGACAAGAAAGTATAAAAACGAGTAAAACTTTTGACAATAAACAGTCATTTGATTTTAAGTATATTTATAAATTCATTACCAACACCAGAAAACAACAGAGAATAGTGATAAAGAACAAAAATCTACGTTTTAATTTAACTCCGCCAATTATCTTTTCGAAAATAGTTTCAGGACTTTGTGCGTATTTATAAGTGCATGGTGTATGCTCCGTAATGCTCCTAAGGAATAAATACAAAAAAGGTCTTGGGGCTTAGTGTCCTTCTTTACTCCTTTTACTCCTTGTATAAGGTCAGATTTTAATCCTCTAATGGCGTGTCATATTGTTTGGATAAGTTGCCTGAATCAGCTCGAGGGTGCCACTCATTCGGTTTGTTTAGGAAAAAAAAAGGGGGAAAAAAAAAGAAAAAAATTGTTGAAAAAAATTTTTGGCTTCGTAGATGTTATTTTCATTTATGTTTTTTTTTTTTTTTTTTTTTTTTTTTTTTTTTTTTTTTTTTTTTTTTTTTTTTTTTTTTTAGTCTGTTTAATCTAATTAATTAATTTAGCTTATTTATTCTATTTCTTCTATAGTTTTCATTGTATCTATATTTTCTTTTCTTCTCCTTTGTATGTGAGCAAGTGTTTTTTTTTTTCATTTTTGAGTAAGCATTTCATATGTCTTCCCCCTTTGTACAGGCCAATGAGCCTTTGGGGGAATAATAGCATGTAATATTGTGTGTGTATATATAATGAAGAATAAAACTTATCTTATCTTATCTTAATTATTGCATCTAATTGGAACCCAAAACAATCACCAACAAAAATTGTAGTTTATAATGTTCCCCCAGAGATATCTACTCAGGAGTTAAAAGAAGGCTCTCAGATAGGGCTGGAAACACAATCCCAGTTGAGGATGTTACCCAACTTGGAAAACCTAACTCTACTGGCCTAAAAACTAGTAGATCCTTCTTATTCACACTAAAGGATAAAATTGATATCCCAGAAAAATTATTCCTATCTGGGCAAATCAAACCACACAAGGAATACAAACCTAAGCCTATTCAGTGTCAGAAGTGTTTCAAACTGGGACACACGACAAACAAATGCAATGAAATTCTCCAAGAGTGTAGTAATTGTAAATCTTTCCATCCTAAAGAGCTGACAACTTGCAACAACACTCAGCCTACATGCATCAATTGCAAAGGCCCACATGAATCTACAAATAAATCATTATGCCCTGCATACAAGAAAAGAGCTCTAACACTCCAAATATCAACAGAGAAGGCCATCCCATACCCCTTTGCAGCAATGGAAGCAAATGCTGCCCAACAATACCAAATAAAGCCTGTAATGAAACCAACCAAAACCCCCAAGTCAAATGCCCCAATGCATCAAGCACCCCATATAAAACACCATCTTCTAAGCCCCCTAGCTCAAATCCCTATCAGAAGGAATCACCAAGCCAACAAGCCTCCTTTTCCGGTGAGATGAGGCCAGCCTGGCCCTCCCTCCCAAGAAGAAACAAACCAGAAACACTACCAGGAATCAATCCCTTAACCAACAAACAGGATGCACTACCAAAAAATGCAATCCCCAAATATATGCTTATTCATTCTAAACTGTAATGCAGTTCAGGCCATGAAACATACATCAACTACAGAAAACAAAATTATTGCAGAATTGGCAAAAATCTACATCCCAGATGATATGCTCATTCAAGCAAAAAAAGATCTTGCTTTACTTTTAACAAAGCTGAACATTGATACACAGTCATATGAAGAATAAATCAACAACACAACATTTATCAATACTCCAATGGAATGTAAGATCACTCACAGAAAATAAGCTAAATGAACTAATATCATTTATGAATAATAATTCCATTAATATTGCTTGCCTCCAGGAAACTCATTTAACCCAAAATCAACAAATTAAGTCTCTGGGATACACTATCCTGAGAAAGGATAGATCTTCAGAGAGAAAAGGAGGTGGTGTAGCTTTATTAGTTAATAATAATATGAAATTTTGTGGCATCAATTTTCCAGATTTTGAAAATGATGTTGATGTAATGGTATAAGTGTTTGGCAGAATAATTTAAAAACCTACATAATAAGCTTTTATAACCCTAATGGCCAAACTACAGATGCCAAGGATTTCTTTAATTATATAAATAATTCTAATATGTTAAAAAAATATCATTATTTGTGGTGATTTCAATGCCCACAGCCTTTTGTGGGGGAATAAACCAGCAAATAAAGCTGTTAAATTTATTGAGCATATGACTTCAAATAATAATGAATTAGCTGTTGCTACCCCTCCAAACCTGAAGACATATTTTAACCCCAAAAGTGGCAAATTCTCCACAATTGACCTACAAATTGTGTCTTTAAATTTTTTGAACACAAAATTTACATAAATAAAATTGATAGTCTATGTACAGACCACTTTGCTATAGTTTGCTCCCTAAATGAACCTGCTGAAACTTCAATATACACCCTACATGGATAAAGAATCTCACACCTTCATCCAAACAAGAACTGCTAAATTGTTATAATCACGCTTGGGCATCTTCTAGGTTTCCCAATATATGGAAATGTTCGTCCCTCCTACCAATCCTAAAGAAAAATAAACCAAAAGATAACCCTGAGTCTTATAGGCCCATAATGATTACACCTGTGATGGGGAAAATAATGGAGAAAATGATTTATCACAGACTCCTCTGGTTTGTTGAGAAAAATAACATGATCCCACACTCAAACTGGATTCAGGAAATACCACTCCTCAACAGATGCTTTCATTTTGCTAACAAATGCAATAAATGAATCTTTCTCAAAAAATAATATCCTAGTGGCAGCTTTCCTAGATTTTGAAGGAGCATATGACAATGTGAACCACCAAATCCTTTTAAATAAACTTGCAAACCTTGGAGTACCTCCTAAGCTAGTATCCTTTATTAAATCCTTCATAGAAGTGCGAAGTTTCATTGTTTGTGTTGGTTCAGCCTCTTCACCCCAAAAGACAATATCCAAAGGCCTACCTCAGGGAGCAGTCCTCAGTTGCCTCCTATTTGCCCTATATCTCTGGGACATGAACCTACCCCACACGAATCTACAATATGCTGATGATCTGGTGCTATGGTCATCTGGCAACACCTTTCAGATAGCACAGTCAAATCTGCAAAAGTCACTTTTCCAGTTTGAAAAATTCTCTGAACATTCAGATTTACCCATTGCACCCACCAAGTCAAAAATAATCCAATTTCACCGGAAGCGAAACCATGTTAATGCAAAACTAACTCTAAATAAAACAACTATTCCAGAAGATAATAATATTAATTACCTAGGTCTCATGCTTGACCAAAAACTTAATTTCCACCTCCACATTTCAAACACAATAAAAAAATGCTATAGAAAAGCAAATATACTAAAAAGACTTCTTTCCACACCCTGGGGTTGTAAGGAGAAAACCTTACTCCAGTTTTATAAATCACATATAAGACCCCATATTGACTATGGGCTCATTGTCTATGGGCTCATTGTCTATGGTGCATGTGCAAAGACCCAGATGCAAAAATTGAAACAACACAAAATGATATAATACGTCTCATATTTGGTCTTAGGAAACCCACAAGCACCAAGTTTCTGCTTATGGAGAGTGGATTAACAACAATAAGGGAGAGACGTAGCTTTCTCTTGATAAAACATCTTACAAAAATTGAATCAAATAGCTCACACACATTACATAATTGGTTAAGAAATCCAGCCATGTATAGAGGTATTGCAGATGAGTATGCCAATATTCAAAAGAAGTTCCCTGTACCAGCAAAAGTCTATTGCACCTACTTTCCCCCAATCCCCTCCATGGAATTGGTCATTTCCCATAATAAATACTGAATTTTCAAAATGGAATAAAGATTTAACCCCCATTGCTTTTGTTCAGAAAAAATTTGCAGAACTTAATACAGTTACCTATAAAAATCACTTCCAATATATTTGTTGATGGGTCAAAAATGAATGAGAAGGTTGCAAGTGGTGTTTTCCTTCCTCACCCGAAAATTGCAATGGGCGAGAGATTATTTAATAATTTATCTATAATGTCTGCTGAGTTAAATGCCATAATCATGGCATTAGAACACCTTAAGCGAAACCAATCTTTGATTGAAAATTCGAATAATATTATCATCTATTCCGACTCTTTATCAAGCCTTGAGTTGCTGGCCTCAGCTCCTCAATATAAATTGGACATTGACACTTATCATTGTCTCAGCATTATTGATAATCTTGCTTCAAGTGGCATAAAAACTTACTTTCAGCACATTCCTAGCCACTCTGGTATAAGTGGTAATCATCAGGTTGATGAAATAGCAAAAAATGCTATAAATATTGACCAGCCAAGTGGGAGACCAATCCCAATTAGAGATGTTTACCGATGGAGGCTATCAGATATTAATTTTAATAAGATTAATCCTATCCTTTCCCCCTTTCCCAATAAGTACCTTTCTAAAATTTATCATAGAATTCGTTCTGGAAAAAATGGACTAAATTTCCTTGCATTCTCATATAAGCTTTCTAATTCAAGTGGTTCAATTCCCCTGTCCCCTCTTTGCAGGCATTGTAATATGAATAATGAAACAATTGACCATTGCCTATTTGAATGTAATATGCTGACGTCTGCACAACATACCTTTCTTTCTAAACTGTTAAAATACTTCAAACACCACAAAATCCCACTATCAGCCAAGAGCCTAGCTAACTATACCTGCACACAGAGCATAGAAATCGACATCTATCATCTTATATTTGAACTCCTAGAGTCGAAAGATCTGCTGAAAGATATCTGAATATATCTAATAAATATGAGGCAATCAAGCCAGTAGCTCTGTAGCCCACAGAGTGAAGCAAAAGGAAAAGGGCTAAATAGTTTTACTGAAAAGCCCACCTGCTGTTAAATAGAAGAAGAAGAAGCTACAGAAGCTACAAAGATGAAATATTCAAAGATTGGGATACATTGTCAACCCAACCCAGAAAGAAGAGGGGCAAATGATCTGATGTTCAGGACGCACGCCTCGATTTACTACAGTTGATTGATTGATTGATTGAGAATATTAGAAGCTACAGTGATGTCAGTGGTCAAATATGGCTCTGAAGTATGGACGCTCCAAAAAGTGGATGAAGATTTACTAGATGTTTTCCAGAGAAATTGCTTAAGGATTGTTCTGGGCACCCAGCTGGTACTGGATATTGTTTCAACGTTTCCTATCATTGGAATACAAAAACAGTTTCAAGAGATGTAGCTCCAAGTCAGAGCTAAGCATAGTTATTCCATTTTGAAGGTAAATTTTGACAGAGGTTCCAAAATTGTGCTGTGAAATCATCAGTACTTTTACCCTAAACTGAAAGCATTGATTTATTGTTGTAGTGTTTGGCTTGGTACATTTGCTTCTGTTGTCAGGTCTGTACAAGTTCTTCAAAATAACACTGTTCATTTTTTGGTTGGCCTGTAACCCCAGGATTCAGTATGGAACATCTATGAGCATATAAGAATACTGCGAGCTTCTGGACTATGAGAGTTATAATTTGTTTATTTTAGGCTATAACATGGTACAAATCTTTTATGTTTTGACAGTTAAGTCAATTTGAGATCCATGATCCAGAATCACCAGACTTTATCTTTGGGAGAGAGTAACACTCCAATGATTGTTTCAATGTGGTCAATATTTTCTGTGCTTCATACGAGAATTAGAAGTTGGAATCATCTAGATCAGAGTATTAAAAATAATAATGACATTTCTGAGTTTAATTTGTTATGGCCTATTGGGGTATGATCTTAGCATTAAAATTGATTATTTTTTTTTAAGGTTTTTAATGCTGATTAGGATGTGCAATTTGTATTAGTTTTTCATAATTTATTTAGTCCTATGTTATTTTATAATGTATTGTTGCCACCCCCTTGGACAAGTTTTTCTACTTCTGGGGGTTGCTGTTAATACTGATGTTGTTTTTTTGGCTTAATAAATATATCTCTCTCTTAGGGGAGCTTTTATGGTTTTTGGTATAAAAAGGGTTAAAACGTTTATTTCAAACTTTCTTTTTCATTATAAAATCCATTTTGTTAAAGTTATGTAAACCACAAGCATTGAATTGTCACAATTGTGTTGGATAAAAATTCAGAACAATTTCTCCATATTGCATCTGCCATGTTTCTTTCAGCTTTGATATTTTTCAAATATAGGTGAAATGGCAGTTTTAAGTGGCCTAACAGAAAAAGAAGAAAGCACGGTGGATTTCTTTGGCATTTTTTTTTTATTCAACTTAATTTTGACAAATCAATGTTTGTGTATTATACAACTTTTACAAAATGGATTTATAGTGAAATAGTAAGTTTGAAACAAATGGGTATAAGCCCAGGGTTCCAGTGGTGTATAAGGAAACATGTTAAGTAAACAATTCTTACTTCACGATATGCAGAATAACCCTAGTTAACATATTTTGCAGGAGAACCTTTATCTTCACTATTTCCCTTGTATTTTCAGTTTTTTATCACATTTTCAAATATTTGTGTATTCTCTAAGTCTTGAATATTGTTTATAAATGAACACCCAACTGCCATCTAACTAATCTAACCTAACTTAACCTAATTTATCAGTATTTTTCTATTAATATGTTTATGTGAGAAATTATTAGATGGCACTGATGGTTTTTAATTGCATATATAGATAATTTGAAAATGGAAAAATGTAGTTGAATCCATATTTATTTTTCAGAGTTTTGTTTAAAAAAAAAATTGTGCAACTGTGAAAGAAGTGAAACTAAAGGTTCCCCTCCCCCTGCAAAGTGTGTTAACTAGGATTATTCTGAATATTATGAAGTAAGAATTGTTTTTCTTAACTTTTTTCCTTGTACTGCTGGAACCCTAGGCTTTTACCAACAAATGTGATAACCCATTTCTGTATTCAAAAAATTATTGAAAGAATTTATTATTTTCAAGGATTCTAAAAAGGCTTAAAATTGAATTTGCAAGAAAAGAAATTATTATGTTCAGAAAGAGCATAAAAATGACATCTAGAGGTATATTCACTTTATTTGTAGGTCAATTTTATGACCTTATGAATATTTACCCTGTTGCCTGTTTTCAGCTTTACAACTTTGCTCAATCCCAATCTATGAGGTTTCAAAGACCTGCAAATACATTTCCTAAATTTAGAATAAAAAACCATTAATATGGCTTGAAATTTCATTCAAATAACAGAAAATGCATTTTTAGAACTAAACCCAGAGAAAAAGAAACTGATAACTGAAAAATAAGGTAAAATGTTTTTTTGTCAAAATTTCAATAGGCCCCCCTGTCAAGTAGGCAAATTTCCAAGACTTAGAAATCAGAAGAGGATTAACATAGAAGTTTGGCAACACCTTCCTGGAGAAGGTTTTTGCCCTGGATTCATTACTGAAAGTTTAATTTTCTGTACCTTACCACTTTCCAAGATAGTGAAAAGTAGCTAAACCCAAATTTTACCCACTCTGGTTCCAAATATCATGAAAACTAACAAAAAAACATGGAAAACTTCCTTTGACTTACACTTTTCACCAATAGCCAAACCAAATTCAGTTTTCACAAAAGTACAAGGGTTTGTTTTTTGATGAGTAACCTTCTGGTATAATAATAATAATTTATTTGTACCCTCTATATACAAAAATGCACACAAGAGGAGTAAAAAAGAAAAAACAAGACATGAACTACACAAGAACAACAATAATATTTTCACTCAGCAAAAACACTAAGCACAAAGAGAAAATAATTTCACTCATAATAGAAAACACCTTAATAAATCCTAATACATGCTTTACATAGCCTACTGTAACTCATAATCCTCAGACGTAAGGATACATAATATGGTTTCATATTGTATACATATTGTATAGAATACATTGTATAAAGATAGCTATTAATAATATATCTTAAAAGAAAAAGAAGAAAACAAAATAAAAAGAAACAAAGAGGAAACTTCATACCAGGGACACACACACGTGTCAGCACAAATAAACAAACATAAGAATTACAAAATTAGAATGACACATAAATGAAATGCAGTTAGGACTACTGACTTAGGGGACTACTGACTTAGGGGAAAATCGACTACTGACTTGCATCTAACTCTGAATTTAGCTGCTAGATTATCCATTTTTCTCGCGAATTTTAAAGACTCTATAACATCTTGATATGTATCTGTCATGGGTTCAAATCAGAATACAAAGAAGATATTTACAAAATCTGAAAAAAAATAGCATACGAATTTGTTTCCATTTAGAAGCAGTGACTTCCAAATAGGGACTAAAAAACATGAGGAGCAAAAAATAGGCTGTAAAGACGACCGAGTGTTTTCTTATTGAATTGACCCTTACTTTTGGTAGATTTGTAACTAATGGTTGTCAGGTATTTGCTAGACTCACTACCTGCCAAAAAATACTGACGATAGAAGTCAGTTGGGTTTATGGCTTTGCTCAAGCTTTTCGTTTGCATATAGAATGTAAGTCTAATGTGTTCCTTGATCTTTCTTAATTTTGTTATGTTAAAATCCTAGTAAATGGGTATATATCCCATTCTTTAATATTATTATTAGATTCTTTTAAGCTGGAACACATTAGTCTTAATATATTAGTTATAATGCTTACTTTCCCTTAATAATAATAAATTTTACTTCTAGCAATTATATGAACAAGAATTGATCTTTGATTGTGAATGATAATTATTGAATATTGATTTATAATGAAATAACTATTAACTAAAAAGTTCTCTTCTTTAATAATAAAATCTTAGTTTTTCTTATACCTGTGTTGTCTTGTATATTTTATTACAATGATTAGGATTTTCTCGAGATATCTCTCTCACTTGGTTCATTTCTTCTATTCGAGGCTTAATTAGGGGTACTCGGGTCTCATGGCTGAGTTTGGACATGGAATCATCACCATGAGAAGACCCCCCCCCTTTTTACAGAATTGCTTCTTGTGATAGTTGCATCTCAAACCCTTAAAGGGACCCTAAAAAATATTTTATATAAATAACAAAAGAGCTTAAAAAAAGCATCAGTATAAATTTGGGACCAGTACTGGTCATAAGGAGACAAAGGTGATGAAAGTCAATGTCATTTGCATAGACCTTAAAAAGGCCTATTACAAAGTATCTCATTGTCACCTCTCATACAAACTCTACAACCTTGGCCTGGAAACCACAGTTGATTGGATTGTACAGTTTCTTATTGGAAGGTCTCAAACAGTATCAGTAGATAGAGTTTTGAGCACACTTGAAGTAGAGGTAATCAGTGGTGTTCCCCAGGGCTTGGTCCTTGGCCCTCTCTTATTTAACCTGTATGTCAATGATCTAGTAGAAGGCATCAACTCAGAGATTCTACTATACACAGACAACACCAAGCTGTATAAAGTAATCAAAACTGCTGCCAATGCACAGTCTCTGTAAGAGGACCTTGACAAGCTCAATAGTTGGATATCCAACTGGCTGATAGAAATCAATATCAACAAAAGCCATAAGCTAATGATAGGGAAACCTACTATCCACTATGAGTATAGACTAGTAAACTTACTAAATCAAAATCAACAAATTAAGTCTCTGGGATATACTATCCTGAGAAAGGATAGATCTTCAGAGAGAAAAGGAGGTGGTGTAGCTTTATTAGTTAATAATAATATGAAATTTTGTGGCATCAATTTTCCAGATTTTGAAAATGATGTTGATGTAATTGGTATAAGTGTTTGGCAGAATAATTTAAAAACCTACATAATTATCTTTTATAACCCTAATGGCCAAACTACAGATGCCAAGGATTTCTTTAATTATATAAATAATTCTAATATGTTAAAAAATATCATTATTTGTGGTGATTTCAATGCCCACAGCCTTTTGTGGGGGAATAAACCAGCAAATAAAGCTGGTAAATTTATTGAGCATATGACTTCAAATAATAATGAATTAGCTGTTGCTACCCCTCCAAACCTGAAGACATATTTTAACCCCAAAAGTGGCAAATTCTCCACAACTGACCTACAAATTGTGTCTTTAAATTTTTTGAACAAAATTTACATAAATAAAATTGATAGTCTATGTACAGACCACTTTGCTATAGTTTGCTCCCTAAATGAACCTGCTGAAACTTCATCTCATACCTCCAAATATATCAACACTAAAGCAAATTGGTCTATTTTCCAAAATAAGCTAAATGATGAAATTACAAGTTTCACCCAAAGTTCATGCATTTCTAACACAACAGTTGACACACATGCTGAAGCCTTCACATCTTTACTAATAAATACAGCTAATCATGCTATCCCCAGGACAACACCTAAGAAAACATTCCCTAAACAAATTCCTAAAGCATGGTGGACAAATGAGTGCCTAAATAAATGGAGGATAAAAAAGGCAGCTAGGACAGAATTCATAAAAAAACCAACACCTACTACATATTTAAAAAAATTACTAGCAGAATCTAATCTAAAAAGGACTATAATAGATGCTAAATATAAATACTGGAATAATTTTGCAGATAATCTCTCCAGAGAAACGCATGAGCCAATTATACATAAAGTCATAAGCCACATATGTGGAAAAAGACTTCTGCCAACCCACTCCTGTATGAGCTTATACATAATAATACCCATTATGACAATGATATTGAAAAGGCTAACCTATTTGCAACTCTTTTTGTTAATAAGCTAACATCAAATAATCAAAGCAAACTGTCCACAATTCCTATGAACCCTAGTTACCAACCACGCCCAGGATCCGAGTACATAACTAATCCATTTTCAATCCAGGAATTGAATAATGCAATACATCATATTAGGTCCAAAACTAGCAGCAGCTATGACAATATACACCCTACATGGATAAAGAATCTCACACCTTCATACAAACAAGAACTGCTAAATTGTTATAATCACGCTTGGGCATCTTCTAGGTTCCCCAATATATGGAAATGTTCGTCCCTCCTACCAATCCTAAAGAAAAATAAACCAAAAGATAACCCTGAGTCTTATAGGCCCATAATGATTACACCTGTGATGGGAAAATAATGGAGAAAATGATTTATCACAGACTCCTCTGGTTTGTTGAGAAAAATAACATGATCCCACACACTCAAACTGGATTCAGGAAATACCACTCCTCAACAGATGCTTTCATTTTGCTAACAAATGCAATAAATGAATCTTTCTCAAAAAATAATATCCTAGTGGCAGCTTTCCTAGATTTTGAAGGAGCATATGACAATGTGAACCACCAAATCCTTTTAAATAAACTTGCAAACCTTGGAGTACCTCCTAAGCTAGTATCCTTTATTAAATCCTTCATAGAAGTGCGAAGTTTCATTGTTTGTGTTGGTTCAGCCTCTTCACCTCAAAAGACAATATCCAAAGGCCTACCTCAGGGAGCAGTCCTCAGTTGCCTCCTATTTGCCCTATATCTCTGGGACATGAACCTACCCCACACGAATCTACAATATGCTGATGATCTGGTGCTATGGTCATCTGGCAACACCTTTCAGATAGCACAGTCAAATCTGCAAAAGTCACTTTTCCAGTTTGAAAAATTCTCTCAACATTCAGATTTACCCATTGCACCCACCAAGTCAAAAATAATCCAATTTCACCGGAAGCGAAACCATGTTAATGCAAAACTAACTCTAAATAAAACAACTATTCCAGAAGATAATAATATTAATTACCTAGGTCTCATGCTTGACCAAAAACTTAATTTCCACCTCCACATTTCAAACACAATAAAAAAAATGCTATAGAAAAGCAAATATACTAAAAAGACTTCTTTCCACACCCTGGGGTTGTAAGGAGAAAACCTTACTCCAGTTTTATAAATCACATATAAGACCCCATATTGACTATGGGCTCATTGTCTATGGTGCATGTGCAAAGACCCAGATGCAAAAAATTGAAACAACACAAAATGATATAATACGTCTCATATTTGGTCTTAGGAAACCCACAAGCACCAAGTTTCTGCTTATGGAGAGTGGATTAACAACAATAAGGGAGAGACGTAGCTTTCTCTTGATAAAACATCTTACAAAAATTGAATCAAATAGCTCACAGACATTACATAATTGGTTAAGAAATCCAGCCATGTATAGAGGTATTGCAGATGAGTATGCCAATATTCAAAAGAAGTTCCCTGTACCAGCAAAGTCTATTGCATCTACTTTCCCCCAATCCCCTCCATGGAATTGGTCATTTCCCATAATAAATACTGAATTTTCAAAATGGAATAAAGATTTAACCCCCATTGCTTTTGTTTCAGAAAAAATTTGCAGAAGAAAATCACTTCCAAATATTTGTTGATGGGTCAAAAATGAATGAGAAGGTTGCAAGTGGTGTTTTCCTTCCTCACCCGAAAATTGCAATGGGCGAGAGATTATTTAATAATTTATCTATAATGTCTGCTGAGTTAAATGCCATAATCATGGCATTAGAACACCTTAAGCAAAACCAATCTTTGATTGAAAATTCGAATAATATTATCATCTATTCCGACTCTTTATCAAGCCTTGAGTTGCTGGCCTCAGCTCCTCAATATAAATTGGACATTGACACTTATCATTGTCTCAGCATTATTGATAATCTTGCTTCAAGTGGCATAAAAACTTACTTTCAGTACATTCCTAGCCACTCTGGTATAAGTGGTAATCATCAGGTTGATGAAATAGCAAAAAATGCTATAAATATTGACCAGCCAAGTGGGAGACCAATCCCAATTAGAGATGTTTACCGATGGAGGCTATCAGATATTAATTTTAATAAGATTAATCCTATCCTTTCCCCCTTTCCCAATAAGTATCTTTCTAAAATTTATCATAGAATTCGTTCTGGAAAAAATGGACTAAATTTCCTTGCATTCTCATATAAGCTTTCTAATTCAAGTGGTTCAATTCCCCTGTCCCCTCTTTGCAGGCATTGTAATATGAATAATGAAACAATTGACCATTGCCTATTTGAATGTAATATGCTGACGTCTGCACAACATACCTTTTTCTTTCTAAACTGTTAAAATACTTCAAACACCACAAAATCCCACTATCAGCCAAGAGCCTAGCTAACTATACCTGCACACAGAGCATAGAAATCGACATCTATCATCTTATATTTGAACTCCTAGAGTCGAAAGATCTGCTGAAAGATATCTGAATATATCTAATAAATATGAGGCAATCAAGCCAGTAGCTCTGTAGCCCACAGAGTGAAGCAAAAGGAAAAGGGCTAAATAGTTTTACTGAAAAGCCCACCTGCTGTTAAATAGAAGAAGCAGAAGCTACAAAGAAGAAATATTCAAAGATTGGGATACATTGTCAACCCAACCCAGAAAGAAGAGGGGCAAATGATCTGATGTTCAGGACGCACGCCTCGATTTACTACAGTTGATTGATTGATTGATTGAGAATATTAGACGCTACAGTGATGTCAGTGGTCAAATATGGCTCTGAAGTATGGACGCTCAAAAAGTGGATGAAGATTTACTAGATGTTTTCCAGAGAAATTGCTTAAGGATTGTTCTGGGCACCCAGCTGGTACTGGATATTGTTTCAACGTTTCCTATCATTGGAATACAAAAACAGTTTCAAGAGATGTAGCTCCAAGTCAGAGCTAAGCATAGTTATTCCATTTTGAAGGTAAATTTTGACAGAGGTTCCAAAATTGTGCTGTGAAATCATCAGTACTTTTACCCTAAACTGAAAGCATTGATTTATTGTTGTAGTGTTTGGCTTGGTACATTTGCTTCTGTTGTCAGGTCTGTACAAGTTCTTCAAAATAACACTGTTCATTTTTTGGTTGGCCTGTAACCCCAGGATGCAGTATGGAACATCTATGAGCATATAAGAATACTGCGAGCTTCTGGACTATGAGAGTTATAATTTGTTTATTTTAGGCTATAACATGGTACAAATCTTTTATGTTTTGACAGTTAAGTCAATTTGAGATCCATGATCCAGAATCACCAGACTTTATCTTTGGGAGAGAGTAACACTCCAATGATTGTTTCAATGTGGTCAATATTTTCTGTGCTTCATACGAGAATTAGAAGTTGGAATCATCTAGATCAGAGTATTAAAAATAATAATGACATTTCTGAGTTTAATTTGTTATGGCCTATTGGGGTATGATCTTAGCATTAAAATTGATTATTTTTTTAAGGTTTTTAATGCTGATTAGGATGTGCAATTTGTATTAGTTTTTCATAATTTATTTAGTCCTATATTATTTTATAATGTATTGTTGCCACCCCCTTGGACAAGTTTTTCTACTTCTGGGGGTTGCTGTTAATCCTGATGTTGTTTTTTTTGGCTTAATAAATATATCTCTCTCTTAGGGGAGCTTTTATGGTTTTTGGTATAAAAAGGGTTAAAACGTTTATTTCAAACTTTCTTTTTCATTATAAAATCCATTTTGTTAAAGTTATGTAAACCGCAAGCATTGAATTGTCACAATTATGTTGGATAAAAATTCAGAACAATTTCTCCATATTGCATCTGCCATGTTTCTTTCAGCTTTGATATTTTTCAAATATAGGTGAAATGGCAGTTTTAAGTGGCCTAACAGAAAAAGAAGAAAGCACGGTGGATTTCTTTGGCATTTTTTTTTATTCAACTTAATTTTGACAAATCAATGTTTGTGTATTATACAACTTTTACAAAATGGATTTATAGTGAAATAGTAAGTTTGAAAACAAATGGGTATAAGCCCAGGGTTCCAGTAGTGTATAAGGAAACATGTTAAGAAAACAATTCTTACTTCACGATATGCAGAATAACCCTAGTTAACATATTTTGCAGGAGAACCTTTATCTTCACTATTTCCCTTGTATTTTAAGTTTTTTATCACATTTTCAAATATTTGTGTATTCTCTAAGTATTGAATATTGTTTATAAATGAACACCCAACTGCCATCTAACTAATCTAACCTAACTTAACCTAATTTATCAGTATTTTTCTATTAATATGTTTTTGTGAGAAATTATTAGATGGCACTGATGGTTTTTAATTGCATATATAGATAATTTGAAAATGGAAAAATGTAGTTGAATCCATATTTATTTTTCAGAGTTTTGTTTAAAAAAAAATTGTGCAACTGTGAAAGAAGTGAAACTAAAGGTTTCCCTCCCCCTGCAAAGTGTGTTAACTAGGATTATTCTGAATATTATGAAGTAAGAATTGTTTTCTTAACTTTTTTCCTTATGTACTGCTGGAACCCTAGGCTTTTACCAACAAATGTGATAACCCATTTCTGTATTCAAAAAATTATTGAAAGAATTTATTATTTTCAAAGATTCTAAAAAGGCTTAAAATTGAATTTGCAAGAAAAGAAATTATTATGTTCAGAAAGAGCATAAAAAATGACATCTAGAGGTATATTCACTTTATTTGTAGGTCAATTTTATGACCTTATGAATATTTACCCTGTTGCCTGTTTTCAGCTTTACAACTTTGCTCAATCCCAATCTATGAGGTTTCAAAGACCTGCAAATACATTTCCTAAATTTAGAATAAAAAACCATTAATATGGCTTGAAATTTCATTCAAATAACAGAAAATGCATTTTTAGAACTAAACCCAGAGAAAAAGAAACTGATAACTGAAAAATAAGGTAAAATGTTTTTTTGTCAAAATTTCAATAGGCCCCCCTGTCAAGTAGGCAAATTTCCAAGACTTAGAAATCAGAAGAGGATTAACATAGAAGTTTGGCAACACCTTCCTGGAGAAGGTTTTTGCCCTGGATTCATTACTGAAAGTTTAATTTTCTGTACCTTACCACTTTCCAAGATAGTAAAAAGTAGCTAAACCCAAATTTTACCCACTCTGGTTCCAAATATCATGAAACTAACAAAAAAACATGGAAAACTTCCTTTGACTTACACTTTTTACCAATAGCCAAACCAAAATTCAGTTTTCACAAAAGTACAAGGGTTTGTTTTTTGATGAGTAACCTTCTGGTATAATAATAATAATTTATTTGTACCCTCTATATACAAAAATGCACACAAGAGGAGTAAAAAAGAAAAAACAAGACATGAACTACACAAGAACAACAATAATATTTTCACTCAGCAAAAACACTAAGCACAAAGAGAAAATAATTTCACTCATAATAGAAAACACCTTAATAAATCCTAATACATGCTTTACATAGCCTACTGTAACTCATAATCCTCTGACGTAAGGATACATAATATGGTTTCATATTGTATACATATTGTATAGAATACATTGTATATAGATAGCTATTAATAATATATCTTAAAAGAAAAAGAAGAAAACAAAATAAAAGAAACAAAGAGGAAACTTCATACCAGGGACACACACACGTGTCAGCACAAATAAACAAACATAAGAATTACAAAATTAGAATGACACATAAATGAAATGCAGTTAGGACTACTGACTTAGGGGACTACTGACTTAGGGGAAATACTGACTTGCATCTAACTCTGAATTTAGCTGCTAGATTATCCATTTTTCTCGCGAATTTTAAAGACTCTATAACATCTTGATATGTATCTGTCATGGGTCCAAATCAGGATACAAAGAAGATATTTACAAAATCTGAAAAATAGCATACGAATTTGTTTCCATTAGAAGCAGTGACTTCCAAATAGGGACTAAAAAACATGAGGAGCAAAAAATAGGCTGTAAAGACGACCGAGTGTTTTCTTATTGAATTGACCCTTACTTTTGGTAGATTTGTAACTAATGGTTGTCAGGTATTTGCTAGACTCACTACCTGCCAAAAAATACTGACGATAGAAGTCAGTTGGGTTTATGGCTTTGCTCAAGCTTTTCGTATGCATATAGAATGTAAGTCTAATGTGTTCCTTGATCTTTCTTAATTTTATTATGTTAAAATCCTAGTAAATGGGTATATATCCCATTCTTTAATATTATTATCAGATTCTTTTAAGCTGGAACACATTAGTCTTAATATATTAGTTATAATGCTTACTTTCCCTTAATAATAATAAATTTTACTTCTAGCAATTACATGAACAAGAATTGATCTTTGATTGTGAATGATAATTATTGAATATTGATTTATAATGAAATAACTATTGACTAAAAAGTTCTCTTCTTTAATAATAAAATCTTAGTTTTTCTTATACCTGTGTTGTCTTGTATATTTTATTACAATGATTAGGATTTTCTCGAGATATCTCTCTCACTTGGTTCATTTCTTCTATTCGAGGCTTAATTAGGGGTACTCGGGTCTCATGGCTGAGTTTGGACATGGAATCATCACCATGAGAAGACCCCCCCCCCTTTTACAGAATTGCTTCTGGTGCTAGTTGTATCTCAAACCCTTAAAGGGACCCTAAAGATATTTTATATAAATAACAAAAGAGCTTAAAAAAAGCATCAGTATAAATTTGGGACCAGTACTGGTCATAAGGAGACAAGGGTGATCAAAGTCAATGTCATTTGCATAGACCTTAAAAAGGCCTATTACAAAGTATCTCATCGTCACCTCTCATACAAACTCTACAACCTTGGCCTGGAAACCACAGTTGATTGGATTGTACAGTTTCTTATTGGAAGGTCTCAAACAGTATCAGTAGATAGAGTTTTGAGACACTTGAAGTAGAGGTAATCAGTGGTGTTCCCCAGGGCTTGGTCCTTGGCCCTCTCTTATTTAACCTGTATGTCAATGATCTAGTAGAAGGCATCAACTCAGAGATTCTACTGTACACAGACAACACCAAGCTGTATAAAGTAATCAAAACTGCTGCCAATGCACAGTCTCTGTAAGAGGACCTTGACAAGCTCAATAGTTGGATATCCAACTGGCTGATAGAAATCAATATCAACAAAAGCCATAAGCTAATGATAGGGAAACCTACTATCCACTATGAGTATAGACTAGTAAACTTACTAAATCAAAATCAACAAATTAAGTCTCTGGGATATACTATCCTGAGAAAGGATAGATCTTCAGAGAGAAAAGGAGGTGGTGTAGCTTTATTAGTTAATAATAATATGAAATTTTGTGGCATCAATTTTCCAGATTTTGAAAATGATGTTGATGTAATTGGTATAAGTGTTTGGCAGAATAATTTAAAAACCTACATAATAAGCTTTTATAACCCAAATGGCCAAACTACAGATGCCAAGGATTTCTTTAATTATATAAATAATTCTAATATGTTAAAAAATATCATTATTTGTGGTGATTTCAATGCCCACAGCCTTTTGTGGGGGAATAAACCAGCAAATAAAGCTGGTAAATTTATTGAGCATATGACTTCAAATAATAATGAATTAGCTGTTGCTACCCCTCCAAACCTGAAGACATATTTTAACCCCAAAAGTGGCAATTCTCCACAATTGACCTACAAATTGTGTCTTTAAATTTTTTGAACAAAATTTACATAAATAAAATTGATAGTCTATGTACTGACCACTTTGCTATAGTTTGCTCCCTAAATGAACCTGCTGAAACTTCATCTCATACCTCCAAATATATCAACACTAAAGCAAATTTGTCTATTTTCCAAAATAAGCTAAATGATGAAATTACAAGTTTCACCCAAAGTTCATGCATTTCTAACACAACAGTTGACACACATGCTGAAGCCTTGACATCTTTACTAATAAATACAGCTAATCATGCTATCCCCAGGACAACACCTAAGAAAACATTCCCTAAACAAATTCCTAAAGCATGGTGGACAAATGAGTGCCTAAATAAATGGAGGATAAAAAAGGCAGCTAGGACAGAATTAATAAAAAAACCAACACCTACTACATATTTAAAAAAATTACTAGCAGAATCTAATCTAAAAAGGACTATAATAGATGCTAAATATAAATACTGGAATAATTTCGCAAATAATCTCTCCAGAGAAACGCATGAGCCAATTATACATAAAGTCATAAGCCACATATTTGGGAAAAAGACTTCTCCCAACCCACTCCTGTATGAGCTTATACATAATAATACCCATTATGACAATGATATTGAAAAGGCTAACCTATTTACTCTTTTTGTTAATAAGCTAACATCAAATAATCAAAGCAAACTGTCCACAATTCCTATGAACCCTAGTTACCAACCACGCCCAGGATCCGAGTACATAACTAATCCATTTTCAACCCAGGAATTGAATAATGCAATACATCATATTAGGTCCAAAACTAGCAGCAGCTATGACAATATACACCCTACATGGATAAAGAATCTCACACCTTCATACAAACAAGAACTGCTAAATTGTTATAATCACGCTTGGGCATCTTCTAGGTTCCCCAATATATGGAAATGTTCGTCCCTCCTACCAATCCCAAAGAAAAATAAACCAAAAGATAACCCTGAGTCTTATAGGCCCATAATGATTACACCTGTGATGGGGGAAAATAATGGAGAAAATGATTTATCACAGACTCCTCTGGTTTGTTGAGAAAAAAATCACATGATCCCACACACTCAAACTGGATTCAGGAAATACCACTCCTCAACAGATGCTTTCATTTTGCTAACAAATGCAATAAATGAATCTTTCTCAAAAAATAATATCCTAGTGGCAGCTTTCCTAGATTTTGAAGGAGCATATGACAATGTGAACCACCAAATCCTTTTAAATAAACTTGCAAACCTTGGAGTACCTCCTAAGCTAGTATCCTTTATTAAATCCTTCATAGAAGTGCGAAGTTTCATTGTTTGTGTTGGTTCAGCCTCTTCACCCCAAAAGACAATATCCAAAGGCCTACCTCAGGGAGCAGTCCTCAGTTGCCTCCTATTTGCCCTATATCTCTGGGACATGAACCTGCCCCACACGAATCTACAATATGCTGATGATCTGGTGCTATGGTCATCTGGCAACACCTTTCAGATAGCACAGTCAAATCTGCAAAAGTCACTTTTCCAGTTTTGAAAAATTCTCTCAACATTCAGATTTACCCATTGCACCCACCAAGTCAAAAATAATCCAATTTCACCGGAAGCGAAACCATGTTAATGCAAAACTAACTCTAAATAAAACAACTATTCCAGAAGATAATAATATTAATTACCTAGGTCTCATGCTTGACCAAAACTTAATTTCCACCTCCACATTTCAAACACATAAAAAAATGCTATAGAAAAGCAAATATACTAAAAAGACTTCTTTCCACACCCTGGGGTTGTAAGGAGAAAACTTTACTCCAGTTTTATAAATCACATATAAGACCCCATATTGATTATGGGCTCATTGTCTATGGTGCATGTGCAAAGACCCAGATGCAAAAAATTGAAACAACACAAAATGATATAGTACGTCTCATATTTGGTCTTAGGAAACCCACAAGCACCAAGTTTCTGCTTATGGAGAGTGGATTAACAACAATAAGGGAGAGACGTAGCTTTCTCTTGATAAAACATCTTACAAAAATTGAATCAAATAGCTCACACACATTACATAATTGGTTAAGAAATCCAGCCATGTATAGAGGTATTGCAGATGAGTATGGCAATATTCAAAAGAAGTTCCCTGTACCAGCAAAGTCTATTGCACCTACTTTCCCCCAATCCCCTCCATAGAATTGGTCATTTCCCATAATAAATACTGAATTTTCAAAATGGAATAAAGATTTAACCCCCATTGCTTTTGTTCAGAAAAAATTTGCAGAACTTAATACAATTACCTATAAAAATCACCTCCAAATATTTGTTGATGGGTCAAAAATGAATGAGAAGGTTGCAAGTGGTGTTTTCCTTCCTCACCTGAAAATTGCAATGGGCGAGAGATTATTTAATAATTTATCTATAATGTCTGCTGAGTTAAATGCCATAATCATGGCATTAGAACACCTTAAGCATAACCAATCTTTGATTGAAAATTCGAATAATATTATCATCTATTCCGACTCTTTATCAAGCCTTGAGTCGCTGGCCTCAGCTCCTCAATATAAATTGGACATTGACACTTATCATTGTCTCAGCATTATTGATAATCTTGCTTCAAGTGGCATACAAACTTACTTTCAGTACATTCCTAGCCACTCTGGCATAAGTGGTAATCATCAGGTTGATGAAATAGCAAAAAATGCTATAAATATTGACCAGCCAAGTGGGAGACCAATCCCAATTAGAGATATTTACCGATGGAGGCTATCAGATATTAATTTTAATAAGATTAATCCTATCCTTTCCCCCTTTCCCAATAAGTATCTTTCTAAAATTTATCATAGAATTCGTTCTGAAAAAATGGACTAAATTTCCTTGCATTCTCATATAAGCTTTCTAATTCAAGTGGTTCAATTCCCTGTCCCCTCTTTGCAGGCATTGTAATATGAATAATGAAACAATTGACCATTGCCTATTTGAATGTAATATGCTGACGTCTGCACAACATACCTTGCTTTCTAAACTGTTAAAATACTTCAAACACCACAAAATCCCACTATCAGCCAAGAGCCTAGCTAACTATACCTGCACACAGAGCATAGAAATCGACATCTATCATCTTATATTTGAACTCCTAGAGTCGAAAGATCTGCTGAAAGATATCTGAATATATCTAATAAATATGAGGCAATCAAGCCAGTAGCTCTGTAGCCCACAGAGTGAAGCAGAAGGAAAAGGGCTAAATAGTTTTACTGAAATGCCCACCTGCTGTTAAATAGAAGAAGAAGAAGCTACAGAAGCTACAAAGAAGAAATATTCAAAGATTGGGATACATTGTCAACCCAACCCAGAAAGAAGAGGGGCAAATGATCTGATGTTCAGGACGCACGCCTCGATTTACTACAGTTGATTGATTGATTGATTGAGAATATTAGAAGCTACAGTGATGTCAGTAGTCAAATATGGCTCTGAAGCATGGACGCTCCAAAAAGTGAATGAAGATTTACTAGATGTTTTCCAGAGAAATTGCTTAAGGATTGTTCTGGGCACCCAGCTGGTACTGGATATTGTTTCAACGTTTCCTATCATTGGAATACAAAAAACAGTTTCAAGAGATGTAGCTCCAAGTCACAGCTAAGCATAGTTATTCCATTTTGAAGGTAAATTTTGACAGAGGTTCCAAAATTGTGCTGTGAAATCATCAGTACTTTTACCCTAAACTGAAAGCATTGATTTATTGTAGTAGTGTTTGGCTTGGTACATTTGCTTCTGTTGTCAGGTCTGTACAAGTTCTTCAAAATAACACTGTTCATTTTTTGGTTGGCCTGTAACCCCAGGATTCAGTATGGAACATCTATGAGCATATAAGAATACTGCGAGCTTCTGGACTATGAGAGTTATAATTTGTTTATTTTAGGCTATAACATGGTACAAGTCTTTTATGTTTTGACAGTTAAGTCAATTTGAGATCCATGATCCAGAATCACCAGACTTTATCTTTGGGAGAGAGTAACACTCCAATGATTGTTTCAATGTGGTCAATATTTTCTGTGCTTCATACGAGAATTAGAAGTTGGAATCATCTAGATCAGAGTATTAAAAATAATAATGACATTTCTGAGTTTAATTTGTTATGGCCTATTGGGGTATGATCTTAGCATTAAAATTGATTATTTTTTTTAAGGTTTTTAATGCTGATTAGGATGTGCAATTTGTATTAGTTTTACATAATTTATTTAGTCATATATTATTTTATAATGTATTGTTGCCACCCCCTTGGACAAGTTTTTCTACTTCTGGGGGTTGCTGTTAATACTGATGTTGTTTTTTTTGGCTTAATAAATATATCTCTCTCTTAGGGGAGCTTTATGGTTTTTGGTATAAAAAGGGTTAAAACGTTTATTTCAAACTTTCTTTTTCATTATAAAATCCATTTTGTTAAAGTTATGTAAACCGCAAGCATTGAATTGTCACAATTATGTTGGATAAAAATTCAGAACAATTTCTCCATATTGCATCTGCCATGTTTCTTTCAGCTTTGATATTTTTCAAATATAGGTGAAATGGCAGTTTTTAAGTGGCCTAACAGAGAAAAAAAGAAGAAAGCACGGTGGATTTCTTTGGCATTTTTTTTTTATTCAACTTGACAAATCAATGTTTGTGAATTATACAACTTTTACAAAATGGATTTATAGTGAAATAGTAAGTTTGAAACAAATGGGTATAAGCCCAGGGTTCCAGTAGTGTATAAGGAAACATGTTAAGAAAACAATTCTTACTTCACGATATGCAGAATAACCCTAGTTAACATATTTTGCAGGAGAACCTTTATCTTCACTATTTCCCTTGTATTTTCAGTTTTTTATCACATTTTCAAATATTTGTGTATTCTCTAAGTCTTGAATATTGTTTATAAATGAACACCCAACTGCCATCTAACTAATCTAACCTAACTTAACCTAATTTATCAGTATTTTTCTATTAATATGTTTTTGTGAGAAATTACTAGATGGCACTGATGGTTTTTAATTGCATATATAGATAATTTGAAAATGGAAAAATGTAGTTGAATACCACTCCTCAACAGATGCTTTCTGAAAAAATAAATATGGATTCTTCTTCTTCTTCTTCTTCTATTTAACAGCAGGCGGGCTTTTCAGTATAACTATTTAGCCCTTTTCCTTTTGCTTCACTCTGTGGGCTACAGAGCTACTGGCTTGATAGCCTCATATTTATTAGATATATTCAGATATCTTTCAGCAGATCTTTCGACTCTAGGAGTTCAAATATAAGATGATAGATGCCGATTTCTATGCTCTGTGTGCAGGGTACAGTTGGCTAGGCTCTTGGCTGATAGTGGGATTTTGTGGTGTTTGAAGTATTTTAACAGTTTACAAGAAAGGTATGTTGTGCAGACGTCAGCATATTACATTCAAATAGGCAATGGTCAATTGTTTCATTATTCATATTACAATGCCTGCAAAGAGGGGACAGGGGAAATGAACCACTTGAATTAGAAATCTTATATGAGAATGCAAGGAAATCAACAGCAGCAACTCTATAAGAAAATTAAAACAAATTTTCTTGTGAATTATTATCGCTTCTAATCAGCAGTTATACCAAACCAATCCTGCTCAACTCATCCTCAGGGCTATACTGTGGTGTTCTCCTCCCCATAGTATAGTGCAGACGGTTTGATATCATTCCATTTTCCCTTCTTGCTTTAGTTTTGTTTTTCTCTGTTTAAAGCTTTTTCCAATAGGCAATGTTTAGAAGTCCTCCAAAAAAAAATGTCCCCCCAGATCCCAAATCAAATTTCCAGTGAATGTGCCATAGTGAAAGATACCCATCTTGGCTGGTCAAGCACACTTTCTCAAAGTTCAAATGATAGCTCCAATTCGGAGAATAGGACAATGATAAGTGTAGGGGCTAATGTAACCATAAATGATGATAATGGGTTTCAAGAGGTCCTCTCTAGAAGTTCTAAAAAAAGGAAAAAAATCCCCCCAATTAAAAGCATTTTCCCTCTCCCTGCCCAAGATCCTCCCTCCAAAAACTTAGGAATTACCTTAAAATTACTCCCACTACCCCCTTTGAAATAAAAATGATCACTGCAATAAGAGTTGCAATTTTTTAAATTGCTAAAATCAATGTTCTCTCTTAACATTAACCGTGATGGATCTCTGCTAAAAGCTGTAGAAGATCAGAAATCAGCAGATACAATAATTAACCTTAAATCCCTTCTGAATACCCCAATTATTGCATCTAATTGGAACCCAAAACAATCACCAACAAAAATAGTAGTTTATAATGTTCCCCCAGAGATATCTACTCAGGAGTTAAAAGAAGGCCTTTCAGATAGGGCTGGAAACACAATCCCAGTTGAGGATGTTACCCAACTTGGAAAACCCAACTCTAATGGCCTAAAAACTAGTAGATCCTTCTTATTCACACTGAAGGATAAAATTGATATCCCAGAAAAATTATTCCTATTTGGGCCAATCAAACCACACAAGGAATACAAACCTAAGCCTATTCAGTGTCAGAAGTGTTTCAAACTGGGACACACAACAAACAAATGCAATGAAATTCTCCAAGAGTGTAGTAATTGTAAATCTTTCCATCCTAAAGAGCTGACAACTTGCAACAACACTCAGCCTACATGCATCAATTGCAAAGGCCCACATGAATCTACAAATAAATCATTATGCCCTGCATACAAGAAAAGAGCTCTAACACTCCAAATATCAACAGAGAAGGCAATCCCATACCCCTTTGCAGCAATGGAAGCAAATGCTGCCCAACAATACCAAATAAAGCCTGTAATGAAACCAACCAAAACCCCCAAGTCAAATGCCCCCAATGCATCAAGCACCCCATATAAAACACCATCTTCTAAGCCCCCTAGCTCAAATCCCTATCAGAAGCAATCACCAAGCCAACAAGCCTCCTTGTCCGGTGAGATGAGGCCAGCCTGGCCCTCCCTCCCAAGAAGAAAAACAAACCAGAAACACTACCAGGAATCAATCCATTAACCAACAAACAGGATGCACTACCAAAAATGCAATCCCCAAATATATGCTTATTCATTCTAAACTGTAATGCAGTTCAGGCCATGAACATACATCAACTACAGAAAACAAAAATTATTGCAGAATTGGCAAAAAATTTACATCCCAGATGATATGCTCATTCAAGCAAAAAAGATCTTGCTTTACTATTAACAAAGCTGAACATTGATACACATTCATATGAAGAATAAATCAACAACACAACATTTATCAATACTCCAATGGAATGTAAGATCACTCACAGAAAATAAGCTAAATGAACTAACATCATTTATGAATAATAATTCAATTAATATTGCTTGCCTCCAAGAAACTCATTTAACCCAAAATCAACAAATTAAGTCTCTGGGATATACTATCCTGAGAAAGGATAGATCTTCAGAGAGAAAAGGAGGTGGTGTAGCTTTATTAGTTAATAATAATATAAAATTTTGTGGCATCAATTTTCCAGATTTTGAAAATGATGTTGAGGTAATTGGTATAAGTGTTTGGCTGAATAAGTTAAAAACTTACATAATAAGCTTTTTAACCCTAATGGCCAAACTACAGATGCCAGGATTTCTTTAATTATATAAATAATTCTAATATGTTAAAAAATATCATTATTTGTGGAGATTTCAATGCCCACAGCCTTTTGTGGGGGAATAAACCAGGAAATAAAGCTGGTAAATTTATTGAGCATATGACTTCAAATAATAATGAATTAGTTGTTGCTACCCCTCCAAACCTGAATACTTATTTCAACCCCAAAAGTGGCAATTTCTCCACAATTGACCTACAAATTGTGTCTTTAAATTTTTAGAACAAAATTTACATAAATAAAAATTGATAGTCTATGTACAGACCACTTTTGCTATAGTTTGCTCCCTAAATGAACCTGCTGAAACTGTATCTCATACATCCAAATATATCAACACTAAAGCAAATTGGTCTATTTTCCAAAATAAGCTAAATGATGAAATTACAAGTTTTTCACCCAAAGTTCATGCATTTCTAAGACAACAGTTGACACACATGCTGAAGCATTGACATCTTTACTAATAAATACAGCTAATCATGCTATCCCCAGGACAACACCTAAGAAAACATTCCCTAAACAAACTCCTAAAGCATGGTGGACAAATGAGTGCCTAAATAAATGGAGGATAAAAAAGGCAGCTAGGACAGAATTCATAAAAAAAAACCAACACCTACTACATATTTAAAAAAATTACAAGCAGAATCTAATCTAAAAAGGACTATAATAGATGCTAAATATAAATACTGGAATAATTTTGCAAATAATCTCTCCAGAGAAACAAATGAGCCAATTATACATAAAGTCATAAGCCACATATGTGGGAAAAGACTTTTCCCAACCCACTCCTGTATGAGCTTATACATAATAATACCCATTATGACAATGATAATGAAAAGGTTAACCTATTTGCAACTCTTTTTTGTTAATAAGCTAACATCAAATAATCAAAGCGAGCTGTCCACAATTCCTATGAACCCTAGTTACCAACCACGCCCAGGATCCGAGTACATAACTAATCCATTTTCAATCCAGGAATTGAATAATGCAATACATCATATTAGGTCCAAAACTAGCAGTAGCTATGACAATATACACCCTACATGGATAAAGAATCTCACACCTTCATACAAACAAGAACTGCTAAATTGTTATAATCACGCTTGGGCATCTTCTAGGTTCCCCAATATATGGAAATGTTCGTCCCTCCTACCAATCCTAAAGAAAAATAACCAAAAGATAACCCTGAGTCTTATAGGCCCATAATGATTACACCTGTGATGGGGAAAATAATGGAGAAAGTGATTTATCACAGACTCCTCTGGTTTGTTGAGAAAAATAACATGATCCCACACACTCAAACTGGATTCAGGAAATACCACTCCTCAACAGATGCTTTCATTTTGCTAACAAATGCAATAAATGAATCTTTCTCAAAAAATAATATCCTAGTGGCAGCTTTCCTAGATTTTGAAGGAGCTTATGACAATGTGAACCACCAAATCCTTTTAAATAAACTTGCAAACCTTGGAGTACCTCCTAAGCTAGTATCCTTTATTAAATCCTTCATAGAAGTGCGAAGTTTCATTGTTTGTGTTGGTTCAGCCTCTTCACCCCAAAAGACAATATCCAAAGGCCTACCTCAGGGAGCAGTCCTCAGTTGCCTCCTATTTGCCCTATATCTCTGGGACATGAACCTACCCCACACGAATCTACAATATGCTGATGATCTGGTGCTATGGTCATCTGGCAACACCTTTCAGATAGCACAGTCAAATCTGCAAAAGTCACTTTTCCAGTTTGAAAAATTCTCTCAACATTCAGATTTACCCATTGCACCCGCCAAGTCAAAAATAATCCAATTTCACAGGAAGCAAAACCATGTTAATGCAAAACTAACTCTAAATAAAACAACTATTCCAGAAGATAATAATATTAATTACCTAGGTCTCATGCTTGACCAAAAACTTAATTTCCACCTCCACATTTCAAACACAATAAAAAATGTTATAGAAAAGCAAATATACTAAAAAGACTTCTTTCCACACCCTGGGTTGTAAGGAGAAAACCTTACTCCAGTTTTATAAATCACATATAAGACCCCATATTGACTATGGGCTCATTGTATATGGTGCATGTGCAAAGACCCAGATGCAAAAATTGAAACAACACAAAATGATATAATACGTCTCATATTTGGTCTTAGGAAACCCACAAGCACCAATTTTCTGCTTATGGAGAGTGGATTAACAACAATAAAAGATAGACGTAGCTTTCTCTTGATAAAAACATCTTACAAAAATTGAATCAAATAGCTCACACACATTACATAATTGGTTAAGAAATCCAGCCATGTATAGAGGTATTGCAGATGAGTATGCCAATATTCAAAAGAAGTTCCCTGTACCAGCAAAGTCTATTGCACCTACTTTTCCCCCAATCCCCTCCATGGAATTGGTCAATTCCCGTAATAAATACTGAATTTTCAAAATGGAATAAAGATTTAACCCCCATTGCTTTTGTCCAGAAAAAATTTGCAGAACTTAACACAATTACCTATAAAAATCACTTCAAATATTTGTTGATGGGTCAAAAATGGATGAGAAGGTTGCAAGTGGTGTTTTCCTTCCTCACCTGAAAATTGCAATGGCGAGAGATTATTTAATAATTTATCTATAATGTCTGCTGAGTTAAATGCCATAATCATGGCATTAGAACACCTTAAGCAAAACCAACCTTTGATTGAAAATTCGAATAATATTATCATCTATTCCGACTCTTTATCAAGCCTTGAGTTGCTGGCCTCAGCTGCTCAATATAAGTTGGACATTGACACTTATCATTGTCTCAGTATTATTGATAATCTTGCTTCAAGTGGCATAAAAACCTACTTTCAGTACATTCCTAGCCACTCTGGCATAAGTGGTAATCATCAGGTTGATGAAATAGCAAAAAATGCTATAAATATTGACCAGCCAAGTGGGAGACCAATCCCAATTAGAGATATTTACCGATGGAGGCTATCAGATATTAATTTTAATAAGATTAATCCTATCCTTTCCCCCTTTTCCCAATAAGTATCTTTCTAAAATTTATCATAGAATTCGTTCTGGAACAAATGGACTAAATTTCCTTGCATTCTCATATAAGCTTTCTAATTCAAGTGGCTCAATTCCCCTGTCCCCTCTTTGCAGGCATTGTAATATGAATAATGAAACAATTGACCATTGCCTATTTGAATGTAATATGCTGACGTCTGCACAACATACCTTGCTTTCTAAACTGTTAAAATACTTCAAACACCACAAAATCCCACTATCAGCCAAGAGCCTAGCTAACTATACCTGCACACAGAGCATAGAAATCGACATCTATCATCTTATATTTGAACTCCTAGAGTCAAAGATCTGCTGAAAGATATCTGAATATATCTAATAAATACGAGGCAATCAAGCCAGTAGCTCTGTAGCCCACAGAGTGAAGCAAAAGGAAAAGGGCTAAATAGTTTTACTGAAAAGCCCGCCTGCTGTTAAATAGAAGAAGAAGAAGAAGATTCAGAGTTTTGTTTAAAAAAAAGTTAAATGGATTCATCCGAAGCCTATAATTGAAGAAGAAGAAGAAGAAGAAAATTGTGCAACTGTGAAAGAAGTTCTTCTTCTTCTTCTTCTTTCTTCTTCTTTCTTTCTTCTGTGAAAGAAGTGAAACTAAAGGTTCCCCTCCCCCTGCAAAGTGTGTTAACTAGGATTATTCTGAATATTATGAAGTAAGAATTGTTTTCTTAACTTTTTTCCTTATGTACTGCTGGAACCCTAGGCTTTTACCAACAAATGTTATAACCCATTTCTGTATTCAAAAAACTATTGAAAGAATTTATTATTTTCAAGGATTCTATAAAGGCTTAAACTTGAATTTGCAAGAAAAGCAATTATTATGTTCAGAAAGAGCATAAAAAATGACATCTAGTGGTATATTCACTTTATTTGTAGGTCAATTTTATGACCTTATGAATATTTACCCTGTTGCCTGTTTTCAGCTTTACAACTTTGCTCAATCCCAATCTATGAGGTTTCAAAGACCTGCAAATACATTTCCTAAATTTAGAATAAAAAAACCATTAATATGGCTTGAAATTTCATTCAAATAACAGAAAATGCATTTTTAGAACTAACCCAGAGAAAAAGAAACTGATAACTGAAAAATAAGGTAAATGTTTTTTTTGTCAAAATTTCAATAGGCCCCCCTGTCAAGTAGGCAAATTTCCAAGACTTAGAAATCAGAAGAGGATTAACATAGAAAGTTTGGCACACCTTCCTGGGAGAAGGTTTTTGCCCTGGATTCATTACTGAAAGTTTAATTTTCTGTACCTTACCACTTTCCAAGATAGTGAAAAGTAGCTAAACCCAAATTTTACCCACTCTGGTTCCAAATATCATGAAACTAACAAAAAAACATGGAAAACTTCCTTTGACTTACACTTTTCACCAATAGCCAAACCAAAATTCAGTTTTCACAAAAGTACAAGGGTTTGTTTTTTAATGAGTAACCTTCTGGTATAATAATAATAATTTATTTGTACCCTCTATATAAAAAATGCACACAAGAGGAGTAAAAAAAAAAAAACAAGACATGAACTGCACAGAACAACAATAATATTTTCACTCAGCAAAAAACACTAAGCACAAAGAGAAAATAATTTCACTCATAATAGAAAACACCTTAATAAATCCTAATACATGCTTTACATAGCCTACTGTAACTCATAATCCTCAGACGTAAGGATACATAATATGGTTTCATATTGTATACATATTGTATAGAATACATTGTATATAGATAGCTATTAATAATATATCTTAAAAGAAAAAGAAGAAAACAAAATAAAAGAAACATAGAGGAAACTTCATACCAGGGACACACACACGTGTCAGCACAAATAAACAAACATAAGAATTACAAATTAGAATGACTCACATAAATGAAATGCAGTTAGGACTACTGACTTAGGGGACTACTGACTTAGGGGAAAATCGACTACTGACTTGCATCTAACTCTGAATTTAGCTGCTAGATTATCCATTTTTTCTCGCGAATTTTAAAGACTCTATAACATCTTGATATGTATCTGTCATGGGTCCAAATCAGAATACAAAGAAGATATTTACAAAAATCTGAAAAAAATAGCATACGAATTTGTTTCCATTCAGAAGCATTGACTTCCAAATAGGGACTAAAAAACATGAGGAGCAAAAAAATAGGCTGTAAAGACGACCGAGTGTTTTCTTATTGAATTGACCCTTACTTTTGGTAGATTTGTAACTAATGGTTGTGAGGTATTTGCTAGACTCACTACCTGCCAAAAAACAAGACTATAGCTAGAACAAACAAACTTGTTTCTATGTAAGCTAGCTTATATTAAATTTGAAACTTTGGGGATTAACCGTTGGTTCTAAGCATTAGTGATGAGAATTACTTAAGTAAAAAATTGTAGTTGTTTTAAACAAGAAAACTAGAAAGTCAGTTGAATTGCCTTTTTTATTTGAATAGACAGTTTTTTTTTTTAGATTAACAGAAAAATAGATAAAAATAAGGCCATTTCAGCTGTGTGTGAAAGTTGTCCAACAAATGTTCTGAAGGACCAAATCCATGCCGCAATAAATTTTCACAAACATCTGAAGGTGAGGTTAATCTGTAGAGCTAGCTACCTTTCTGGTGATGCAATACTTTAACAATGGTCACAAAGAAACAATAGCATACAATTCAGAGAAATATGATTGCAATGAAAATACTATGTGACTCATAAAGAAAGAGAACAAACCATGCAAAAAGAGGTGGCCGGCGTTTACCCCCTCCCCCCCCCCCCCCCCCCCTCCCCCGGAAAATATCCCCCAGAAAATACTCCTGCAGTAAATACCCCCCATGGAAAATAAGGCTTTACAAATTTGATAATTTTATTTGAGTTTGTTTTCTGGGGGGGAGGGGGGATTTTAGTATTTGTGTATTATGCGCCACTCACTCAAGTTTACGCTGTTTAAAAAAATTCGACAACACCATTTTTTCATTAGTTTCTTCTCCCCGTATAAGCATAATTTGCACTTTTGTGAAAACAAAATACATTTTAATTTTTTTTTTTCACTTTTTTTACTTTAACAAATAAAGAAGTATTAAGACTATAAGGAATATATATTAGAATATGTATATCAAATAGACATTACACAGTTATCTTATTTTTAAGTAAAGTGCAAATTATTTTTCTGGTTTGAAGGAGACATGGGTGTTGTCAGCCATACTCCTTTGAATTTTTGCTCGTTTTAATTTTGACTAGGCTATCTATTGTAATTTCTGTTAGTTTTGGGTTTCACTTATTTGTTAATGGTGATTTGTGGCAGTTTTACACACTTGGAAGACAAGAAAAACAAACTCATAGAATTTGACAGCGCTTTTGTCCATAAAAACTTAAACAATTTAGAGTTTGTTGGTTCCCAAAGCCAACTATCCTTTCAAAGGATAGCTAAACCTTCTTAAACTTTTTTGGTGCCATTTGTTTTAGCTTAATTTTGATTATTGTTTGCCTATTTTTTTTTTTGCTTCTTCAATTTCTTTTTTTTTTTAATTTGGCACCCACTACTGCCAAAAGTTGCAGAAGTTCAAATGGAAGTCTTTTCAATACAAATGGATTTGAGCTGCTGTATCAAGATAAGAGCTGCTGTATCTTGTAATCAAAGTTGAACAATTTACATTATCTTTGCTAGATACCTTTTTGAATGGGTTCAGAATCAGATATCTGAGGACAAGCATTTTACTTCTGACAACTGGCACAAAGCATCATCATAGACTATATGGTACTATTGCCATAGGAGTTCTTCTTGTAAATATTAGCATGGAAGCTTTCTGGTAGTTGAACCTGTCTGATAACTAAAAGTAGTATGTCTTACTATTCAGCTTGCTTGTATGGTCTTTGTCAGAACCTACCGGAAAATCAAGTAGATACTCTACAGTGGTGACTTATAGATTATAAGTAAAACTTCAGTACTTCAATACTTAAGTATGGAAGTACAATGGAAATACTTGAGCACCTAAGTAATAAAGTATTTACAAAAAATACTTATTACTTAAGGAGAACTTTGGAGGAATATTTATATTTAAGTAAAACTTTCCTAGAGTACTTGGTACTTATACCTTGGTAAAAAATAAAAATAGGTAGCACAACAATGTGAAGCATAACATGGGAAGGTGCTATCAAGCTACTATGTCTACCTTGTTTTTATTTCTGGGGTTTATGAAATTTATACATGACATGAGTAGTCTATAGACTACCTAATCAACCCAAATTTTGACAAAAAGTATTTTACTTTAATTTGGGTGTTAATCTCCCTTTCATTCAGAATAGGGAGTTTGTTTATCTGTGTCACCCTTGTCACTAAGATGAATTGTATTGGATCTGCAGAAAATGTGGTTAGGTCCCTAAAATTGGCACACACTGTTTCTTTTATTAAATAATCTTGACATGGGGGTGGGTTTTTGCCCTTGAAATCTCTGTATCTTGTGATTTCACCATAAAGTATCAAGATAAAAGTATTTGTCACCCCATAGATAAAATTAATCACATTTTAAAATCAAAATTGTATATGGTTTTTATTGTGGCATTTTGGAGGGAAAGAACTATAACTATCATTTAAAACTAAGAGATGAAAAGGAATATAAAACAAATATGAGCTGATTAAAGTATAGTGGCAGGATGCAGAGATATATTTTCATGTGAAATGCATTTTAGATGTGGTTCATATCTATACAGATGAATTTCATATGAAACTAGTGAGGATTCTTATTTTGTAAGGTTTCTTTATTGACTTTCCTGAGGTTCAGTTGCCTGTATGTTGTCATTATCTAATTTAAAAAAAAAAAAAAAAAAATACAATAAGGGTACTGTGTTAGAAAACAAATTTCCCTAAAGTTGTGACCTATCTAGATTATTTTTTCACACCAGAAAATATTAGTATCTGTTTACCACACAAATGAATGAATTTTTCATTTGCAAAGTGTAAACTTTCTTGGAACTGAAGATCTGCAATGGATGGTTCTGGGAAGACCAACAAAAGTCTGTTACCACACAACTATCTTTATTGCAGTTGATCAATATGAATTTAGAAATTACAATAAATTTGTCTTTAATGTTGGTATGTGTTTGATCTATATCCTTTTTTCTTGTATCGCCCATCTATTTTCTAGATTGTGTTCTTCTTCCTCTCTTTTGAAGATATATTCTTCAAATTTGTGAGGGGGAGCAGACTGTGTACTTCAACTGATGAAACATGGAAGCACTTATCCTCTTTGGTGTCACTGCTGTTAAGCAAGGTAATTAGTTTTATGTGGGGTTCCATTAATTTGATGCTTATTTTTGCTACTTTTGTGCTTTTTTGCTGTTTCAAAATGAGGGGAATATAAATAATGAAGAAATATTGATTAAGTTCTGAGAGCATCTTGTGTATGCCTATCGTGAAATCGTAATTGTCCTGAAATTCTCAAATTCTGAAGTTCTTGATTTGCAAGAATTTCAGAGAAATGCAAATATTAAATGCCTCAGACAAACTTTTCGATATTCATTGTGTATCTTCAAATATCAAAATTTAAATATTAAACATCAAGCTTTCAATATGTAAAGATTGCAAAATGAATATGTTGACTTGTTTGGCTGAGACTGATGTTTAACTGGGATTTTTAATTTTGGTACATGGATGCTTACGATGTTTAACTTTTTAGGAGTATATTTAACTTTGATACAGGTTTGGGACAGCAATATGATATTCAGAACCATTCCTATAATATTTCATGAGTATCATGAGTTACACTAGGTGTGAAATGTCAATATTTATCAAGTAGTAAGAGGGGTCCAGGCTCAAGAATCACAATAAAGGGCGTGATCCTGATAAAAACATACAATAATCCTGATAAAAATAAAATTCAATATGTAAAGAGGGTGCTAAAGCTAGTATTGTCAAAAATACAGAATTATGGTAAGAGGATAAATACCTCTGCCTAGAGGTATTATCCTCTAATATTTTAGAGGATCATGCCTCTAAAATATATATTTTTAGAGGATAGTCAAGAATCATCAAGAGTAATTCCTCTCCCAAACTCCTCCACTCTATATTTTCAAGTTTCAAGGTGCAGTAGATACTAATTATATCCTTAATAAAGCATAATCTGCTTTATGTTTATGTCATTGTATCACTAAACAGATAAACCCAGGATTTTTTCAGAATTACTGCACCTGAAATATATTATATACCTATATAGGCTATATATATGAAATAATATTATGTATACATTAAAATTATATAAATAACTAGCAGTAAAACATAGCATGATTTGTTTTCTTACTTCTCTCACCATGTAAAATTATCTCTGTCTCTACCTTATTAGAAAATAGTATATACTGGCATCAGTGAAAAAAACAATGAAGTTGCTTTTTTTGGTTTCCTTGGTTCAAAAAAAATTGTGTGTTTCTTAAGTTTTTTTTAACACAATTTTGATAATAAAAGAAAATACATAAAATTACCAATGTAGTTTATTTCTTTATATTCTAAACTGTCAGAATATATATTTTAAGAGAAGTGGGTATTGACGAGAGGCTGACATTGTGGAACTGATTTCAAAGAAAGCATAAATATTAAACAGTATGTCTAGGACTTCTTCTTGGGGTCTCATATGCTTCTTGTGGCAACACTATCCTATCTTTCTTTTAACAAAATTTCGTTTATCAAGTGTTACCCCTCTCCCAAACTCCCCCGCTCTTATTTTCAAATAACAAGGTACAGTAGATAATAATAATCCCCTAATAAAGCATAATCTACATTTAATAGCGAAAATCCTCTCTGTAAGAGAGGATTGGCGGTTCAAATCCATCTTGCGTAATATTAATTTGTTTATTGTTTTAATTAACTTATTTATTAGTTTGTTTATTGTAGTTTGTACTTTTTTCATAACTGAACTTTTTATTCAAATGAAACTAAAAATGACAGATATGTCCCCCTGCTTGTGGCTCTTTCCATAATAATTTAACCTGCGCTTTAAATTTTTTTTTAATTTGGAGTTACCTTTTGCAGTTTGTTAAAAATGGGACAGGGGATCTAAATAGCCCCCTGCTTCATGCCATTTCCCTAATACTTTAATCTTCTCTACAATTCTCCTAGATTTGGATTCGCCTTTTCAATTTGTTAAAAAGGGGAAAGGGGTTCTAAATATAAAAAATTGTTTTTCTTGCCACAATGTTGAAATAACTAAAATAAAGAGTCAATCACCCAAATAGCTACCTGAGGCTGTTGGAAGAATATTCCTTTCGAGTTTTGCCCCAAAACCTTTTTGATTCTATGAAGGCTAAGCATATGAGGTTTTGGCACATATTTGTCTCCAAACTTCTGTTTTTTTGTTTTTATTCATTATTGGCAAGAGTTTGTTTTTGCTTTACTTATAGTTATTTATCATATACTGTTAAATTCTGCTATGATGAATGCAAAATACAGTCTGGCAATCTTGCAAGATAATTATGTTTTTTTTTTCTTTTTTAAACATTTTACTTATGAATAATTTTTCTTATAAAGCTTTTTTAGAAATTTTTCTTTTAGAAAGGGAAAATGTTTGTTTCTTTTTTTAGCCTTTTTACCCATCACTAAATTTTTGTTCCAAAAATCTCTAAGTAAATTAGCTTTAAAATTTCTCTAGAGCTTGAAGATGCACTGCCAAATGATGATGAAAATCTGTTTGAAAGTACAGATCCTTTTTTGTTACCGAAAGAAGAAGTTTTGCAAGGGAAGAGTTTTTCCACAGACGCATCTGCCAAGCCTGAATCTGATTGCCAGCCTCTGAAATTGGAGCCAAGTATTAATGTGGAGGGTGGTATGTATGTTTTTTTTTTGTATTTTCTTGTACATTTGTTGTATTAAGATAAAATAAAAATTTCCAACTCCTTAGAAAGATGTGGTACCAACTCAAATATACCTTTAATGGATTTCTGCTTGCTTTTATTTTAAATCAATACTCTTTACTTTCATTTGAAATTTTCTAATGTAGGATTTTGTTGTAATTTTCAACTTATCATAAGAGTTGTTTATTTTGTCATATTTACAACTATATTTGGAATGGATTTAGTTTGTTGTATTTCTCAAAGCTAACCTAAATGCATAGTTATAGGATTAACAGCAAGGAGAAGATGCAGGAACAAATCAAAATAAAAAATGGGTGCAACGAAACCAAAAAATCAGAATTCCCGGGACTCGTGGTTCTAATCATCCATTTCAGGGCTCTGCTATATTTCACTGCTCCTTTAGCAATGAAATATAACAAAAAGAATACTCATCTGGTTTCATGCTCTTTTTCCGAATTTTTCCTAAAAATGTTACAAGAAATTGCTGTTAAAAAAATAATAAATAAATAGCATCCATTGAATCTGCTTTGAATCTCTTTCTTTTTTTTTTCTTTGCTTTGTAAATTTTTCTAAATATCATTTAAATGTTGCCAACTGAAGCTGCTTGGAGAGTGAGGACTCAAGACGGAATTTAAAAGTCTTATTAGGGGGGTTATCGGGTTCGAATCTACCTATACTCAGGCTCTGATCAAGGCCGTATCTTGGGATTCGGGTTCCTTAGTAGGGCAGATAACCCCCATGCCTTCTCAAGATCAGAACACAATTTTTTTTTAGTGAAACAAAAAAAACAAATGACCGTGGATTGTCAGTTTTAATTGATATATATATATATATATATATATATATATATATATATATATATATATATATATATATATATATATATATATATATATATATATATATATATATATATATATATATGTATATATATATGTATATATGTAATATATATATATATATATATATATATATAATATATATATATATATATATATATATATATATATATATATAATATATATATATATATTATATATATATATATATAATATATATATATATATATATATATATATATATATATATATATATATATATATATATATATATAATATATATATATATATATATATATATATATATATATATATATATATATATATATATATATATATATATATATATATATATATATATATTCCTTAAGGTTTGGATAATTTTTTATTTGTGAAAGTAAGAAAAGTGAAAACAATTCAAACATATTTTTTTTTTCAGTAAAGTGCAAGTTATGTTCTGGTCATGGGCGTAGGGAGGGTGGGGGGGGGGGGCAGATGGCAGCCGCCCCCCCCCCCCCACCCCCCCCCCCCCCCCCCCTAGACCTTCAAATTTACATTAGATATGGCCTAAAAAGCAGAGGGTTGGAAAAGCAGTTGATAAAAGACCCCCCCCCCCCCCCCCCCCTAGACAATATGCTGTCTACGCCCATGGTTCTGGTCTTGAGGTTATCAGCCCTACTCATGTTAATTTTTGCTCGTTCTGAGTTTGACTCGGGTATTTATTGTTATTTCTGTTCGTTTTGAAATTTCATTTATTTATTGATAGTGATTTGTGGTAGTTCTACGCTTGGAAGATTATTTGACTTTATTTTTGCTCATTCTTAGCTTAATGGAGCTCTTTACTTGTCTTTGAAAAACACGTTTGGGGAAAAAGTTTTTAAATTAATTTCTATTCCTTTTTTATTAACATTCATGGTCTTTTTCATGGAAGAAATAATATTTTATATCTTTTCATTTTTTTCTATGAGAATGCATAGTTTGGGTGGCTATTCGTATGTTGGAGATTCTTTTATATTTATTTAAATTGTAAGAGCAGAAGTAGTAATAGTAGTATCCCCAAAAGTTTCAACTTAATACCTCCAGTCTTTCTCGATATTGCTGAGGTGTCTTATTGGCAACCATAAACGCAATACCTTTTGATTTATTTTTAAAGCAGCATTTAGTTTTGAAGCATAATGGACCAGTTGCATCATTGTGGGGGGTTGACATGCCTAATATCCCTAAAGACAGACATAGTTGCTGGACCATTCTACTATGCTGAACAAAATGACTGTCAAAGTTTTGACTGCATGCGTTTGGAAAATGAATGGGCTTAAGAGAAGGGCTACTTGCACTCCAATCTCTTTTTACTCTTAAAAAGGGCACCAAAGTTTTAATTTTGAATTCAATTAGCTCCTTTAAAAGTTTCAATGATATTTCTTGCTATTCTAGAGTGGTGCTGCCTATGATATTGCTTATATGACCTTTTGAAAACCTGCTTGCATACATTTTTTTCCTTTAATTGAAAACTCCTAAACGTTCCCTAAAGAGTTTCATCTTAATACCTTTAGCGTTATTAGTTACATTAACTGTAGTGGTAGTATTGAAAGTATACATATAGTGCCTTCTGGCTAGTTCAAAATCCCCCACAACTTAACCTTAAAAGGTCTAAATTAATAACTTAAGTTGAATGGGGAGGTTGACATCCCCAAAGACATAATTACTGGACCTTTCAATAATGCGGAACAAAATAGTTCTCTTAAAATTTTGATTGAATGTGTTTTGGGAAATGATAAGATTGTGGGAGGATGCGGGTTGTTCTCTTTTCACTTTTGACTCTTAAGAAGGGCACTAGATCTTCCAACTTCCAATCGAATGAGCCCCATCCGATCCGAAGTTTATTCGATCATTTGTTCCATAAGAATCTTATATGCCTTCAGGGCAAGGGTTGTAAGTTATGCCTGGGGGCATATAAGGTATGTACAGAAAGGGTGATCGCATAAACTGCATTTTAATTTGCATTTCACTGAAAAGAAAATGAGTGTGGATTGTCAGTTTAGTATATATATAATGATACATATTCCTTGTATGCCCGGGGCATAACTTACCACCCTTGCACCTTGGCTCTGAAGGGTTTTGTCCACCTTGAAGCCATTGTTATATGCTCTTTGGACTATTGTGAACTATATGGCTATCTCACAGTTTTGATTGGATGTTTTTGGGGAAAAACGGGTTGTTAGGGGGGGGGGGCTCTAGTTGCCCTATATTAATTGTGAGTCTTAAAAGGGAACTAGAACTATACATTTCCGATCAAATGAGCTTCCCCCTAAAGTTTAAACAACCAAACTTATCATAAAACGCTTATATGCCCCGGGGTATAACTTACAACCCGGGCCCCCAGACTCTGGGGGGTCGTGTCAACCCTAAAGGCCTTGGTATGGGATCTTTGGACTGCTTTTGAAAAAAATGGTTATCTCGATATTTTAGTAATATAGAACATAAAAAAAATATAAATATCAGCTATTCATCTTATTTTAGAACAAACTTGTCTTGTGTTTTTTAAACAAAAATATCTGTTTTGCATTCACTTTCCCGTTGAAGACTCAAAAGCAATTCTAATCCTTTCAGCCTTAAATAAAATTTTAATAAATAAAAAATTAATAAAACTTAAAGGAATATGTATCATTATATTTATACTAAACTGACAATCCACAGTCATTATCTTTTCAGTGAAATGCAAATTAAAATGCAGTTTATGCGATCACCCTTTCTGTACATACCTTATATGCCCCCAGGGCATAACTTACAACCCTTGCCCTGAAGGCTCTGGGGGGGGGGGGGGTGACATCCTTAAAGACATAATATCCCCGACCTTTCAATTACGTTTAACAAAATGGCTATCTCCAAATGTGTTTGGTTAAATAGTTGGCGTGGTAGGACGGGTTAGTCGCCCTCCAATCACTTTTGACTACCAAAATGGGTCCTAGCCCTTCCAATTTCCAATCGAATGAGCTATTTTTGAAGTTTCTACGACAACAAATGGCTATCTCAAAATTTCTGTGAGATGCATTTCAGGAAAATACTGAGGTATGTGGGGGCGGGGGGTATCCACCCTCTGTTCACTTTGAATCTTTAAAAGGGCGCTAGAACTTCTGATCACCAATCCAATGAGCCCCATCCGAAGTTTATACTATCACCCTTTCTGTATATATCTTATATGCCCCCAGGATATAAATTACGACCCTTGCCCTGAGGGCTCTGAAGGGGTTGTCATCCTCAAAGACAGAATTTCTGGACCTTTCATTTACGTTGAACCAAATGGCTATCTAAAATTGTCATTGGATGTGTTTGGGAAAATGGTGGCATGGGAGGGGGGGGGGGGTAGTTTCCCTTTAATCACTTTCGACCGTTAAAAAGGGCACTAGCCCTCTCAATTTCCAATCGAATGAGCCTTTTTCGAAGTTTCTACGACAACAAATGGCCATCTCAAAATCTCTATCAGATGCATTTTGGGAAAATACGGGGCTTGTGCGTGTGTGGGGGGGGGGTAAATCCACCCTCCCATCAATCTGAATCTCATGAAGGGGCACTGAAGCTTCTTTTAGCCATCCAATGAGCTCCCTCCGAAGTTTATACGATCATCCTTTACTTATTAACCTTATATGCTCCCAGGGCATGACTTACAACCCTTGCCCTGAGGGCTGTAGAAGGGTTGTCATCCTCAAATACCTAATTTTCAGACCTTACAATATTTTGAACAAAATGGCTATCTCAAAATTTTTATTGGATGGGTGTGGGGAAATGATAGGCGTGGGAGGGGGGCTAGTTGCCATTCAATCACTTTCGACTATTTTTCCAATCGAATGAGCCTTTTTCGAAGTTTCTACGACAACTCCTTCGATAAGAAGTGCCCTGGTCTCAAACAAAAAAAAAAAAATAATAAATAAATGATTCATTGTGCTCACATCACTCTTTACTTAGGCAGCGCTTTTGCCCTACCTATGATGTATGTTCTCTTATTCTCGTTTATTTACGTGCCATGATAAAATTCTATGTGTCTACCGGTCATATATGCGGAAGGACTTTTTTGTGCCTAAACTAGATCTTTGAAGGAACAGTTCATTGGACAGTTATATTGTTTTTATCTAAACTATCTTTTAACATTTTGAAAATGTGCTGCACAGTCTGTTGTTTATGATATTTCTTCATGGAAAGTTTATGTTGCTTTAGAAACTGAATCAAAAGGCACCGTGTGTATGTTAGTTACTAATAATACGTTTCAACAATACCTCAAAAACGTCTGAGAGTATTGAACTGAAACTTTAAGAGCTACTTCTATTGCTAATTCTGTTCTTTCAATTGAATTAATTCAAAAGAGTGTAAGTATATCTAGTTTGAGAAAATAGTATAGAGAGACAATTTCTTAGGAATGGTAGGTATTAAGTTCAGTTTTCAGGGAAATTTAAGGAGGTTTAAAACCAAATCAAAGGATAGTATGTGTCCAGATTTTCAAAAGGGCATATATAATTGAAAAAAAACTGTTGAAAATTTTTCTCCAACATATAAATGGTAAGTCAAACTATGGCAGGGGCCAACCGCAGTCACTAAAATCACTTTTTGTCTTTTTATTTTGGCCTTTCACTTTTGTCACTTTTATTTTGGGCTGTCAATTTTGTAATTTTTTCTTGCAGAGCAAAAAGAAAAAATTGCAAACCCTTAATGATAGACTCAGAAAGTTTGCCTTTTTGCAGCATAATAGATGTTTTTTAAGATTTTGTTTTTTAAGATTATTTGCTTACTTGAAATGTGCATCGAAGAAGTGAATATAGTGGAAAATACTCTTCTTGCCGTAAAACACATAAAAATATGTTTTTAGGCCTTTTATCGACCCAAAAATTCTTCAGTCGTATAAAGGACGAAAGATACACTACTTTGTCGAAATTTTTAATTTTTTGCCATCCCTCCCCCCCCCCTTGGAATTTTGCTTTCCAGATACGTCAATGTTCTGTTACTGAAAATCTGAAAGCTAGTTAAGAGAGAGTTTTATAGATAAAGATAGTTTTTCACATTGTAGAATAACTGCTTACCTTCTTCAAAGGGGATTTTTGAGATGGGGGAGTTGCTGCTTTTTCCGGTTTTCTAGCTTTTTAGCCAGTTGCCCTGTGACGAAAGTGACGAACAATACGAGTTGTCCTGTGACGAAAATGACGAAGTGACGAAAAATAATTAGATGGCCTATTTAAGTTTTCCTCCTTCAAATAATAAGTTTTTTTCAAGCAGAGCAAAAAGAAAAAATTGCAACCCTTAATGATAGACTCAGAAAGTTTGCCTTTTTGCAGCATAAATTTTTTTTTCGAAATTTCTGCAAGTTTATTTTCGTAACTCCCAAACATTGTTTTATTGGATGTGGCCAAACAGTTACCACTCTTGAATCGGATTCTATTCTGAATAATATTGGATTTTACTCAGGAAAAGAGTTTGTTTAAGTATATTTTTACTCTCGGTTATTGTGGGCCGGGATTTGCTAGTAACCCATGATGTATGAGGTTTTACTACAGCAATATAATCTTGTTATTTTGTTACTTTCCTTTTTGCTTTTTTATAGTGAATAATAAAAAAACAAATGAATGAAATATTAGAATTTCACCCCCCCCCCCCCCTTTATTCACGGCCAAACTGGAGGACTCTCGTGGAGGTAAAATATAAGGAAACGCAGTGACGAGGACCTATGCAGTCCCTGTGACTCGGTTCTGAATGCGTGTGAATAGTTTTTTTTTTGTCACTTTCTGAATGGAAAAGGCGCTTAAATCAGTTTCCTTGCGCATCTTGTTGCAGCCGACTCCTACTATGGATTCTTTTTCTTGCTTTTCTTATTATGTAAAATTATCTCTGTCTCTTTAAATATTAAAAATATAGTATGTATTAGTATTAGTGAAAAATAATTAAATGGCCTATTTAAGTTTTCCTGCTTCAAATAATAAGTGATTTTCAAACCATTATTAAATGACTTTTTTTTTTTTTTTTTTTTTTTTTTTTTTTTTTTTTTTTTTTTGTGAAATATCTCTAGGAAAGAACTGAACCAAATTTAACACAAAAAGAGATAGTATTTAGGAGAGGCCGAACTCGCAGAAATGATTTTGAAAAAAATATTAATGTTTAAGAGTATGCCTTACATCTCTACTTGGAGTCTCTAATATGCATCCTTTGGTTCGAACTTCCTATCTCTCCTTTATAAAACTTGCTGTTATCAACAGTCACCCGTCTCCAAAGCTTGCTCACTTTTTATTTGAAAGTTTCAAGATAGGGTAAATACTTATCATACTCCTACTAAAGCGTATGCTACGTTTAATAGCAAAGGTTCTCTGTCAGGAAGAAGTGGGGGGGGGGGGGGTTCAAACCCTTCTTATGTAAGATTAGTTTGTTGTAGTTTATTTACAACCTAAATCCTTCAAGTTTCATTAAGTTCAAACATATGAGCTCAATTTGTAATTTCATACAGAGTTTGTGCTGCAGTGCGTTGGGAATTTTGTGCTGTATTTTTTCAGCATAGCTGCAAATATTTTTTCCGCCCGTTTGCATTGAACTGTTGTGTAATACCGAAATATCCAAAAATTGATATTGATTTGGTGCATATTTGTCTCCAAGCATCTATTGTTTTTTTTTTTTGCTTTGGAACGAGTTATTTTTGCTCTAATTATAGTTATTTACCATAAGCTGTTCAATTGTGCTATGACGAAAACAAGGGAAAGTCAGCCATCCTTCCCCCCAAAAGATGTGTGTCTTCTTCTTTTGAACTTATTTACCATAAAATCATCGTTTTAAATTTCTTATCTAAATTCGCCTTAAATTTTCTTTAGAACTTGATGACGCACTACCAAATGATAATAAGAGTCTGTTTGGAAATATTAATCCTTCATTTATTCGTAAAGAGGAAGTTCTCACAGAGAAAAAGTTTTTCTAGAGACGCATGTGCAATGCTTGAACCAGATTGCCGCCCTCTTAAATTGGAGCCAAATAGTAATAAGGACGATGGTATGTTTTTTGTATTTACTTATTCATATAATATATATATATATATATATATATATATATATATATATATATATATATATATATATATATATATATATATATATATATATATATATACATATATATATATATATATATATATATATATATATATATATATATATATATATATATATATATATATATATATATATATATATATAATATATATATATATATATATATATATATATATATATATATATATATATATATATATATATATATATATATATATATATATATATATATATATATATATAACAATCCCTGTTTTTTAATAAAAACAGGGATTGTTCATAAATTGTTGTTCTTTTGATATCGAAACTGTTGATTGATATACTTACTTCCTATTTTTCTGTCTTAGTATATGTTTTAACAAAAAAAATCGGGCCATGCCAGAGAAGGGGTGGGGGTGCCTCTGAAAGAAAGTAGAAGGCATTTTTTCTTATATTTTTCACTTTGAAACCCAGTAACATTTCCTAGTATTGTACATCACAGTTCGTTCACAAAATTGTACTACCAACACGTTTACCTTATGTCGTTCAAAACGAATAGATGATCTTTAAAGTGGAAAAATGCTTATAGAGCATTTTTACCCAATGTGAAATTGTTGTTCTTTTGTTATATATATATATATATATATATACATAACAATCCCTGTTTTTAATAAAAACAGGGATTTCTTATATTTTTCACACTTTGAAACCAGTAACATTTCCTAGTATTGTACATCACAGTTCGTTCACAAAATTGTACTACCAACACGTTTAACTTATGTCGTTCAAACGAATAGATGATCTTTAAAGTGGAAAAATGCTTATAGAGCATTTTTACCCAATGTGAAATTGTTGTTCTTTTGTTATATGTATATATATATATATATATATATATATATATATATATATATATATATATATATATATATATATATATATATATATAATATATATATATATATATATATATATATATATATATATATATATATATATATATATATATATATATATATATATATATATATATATATATATATATATATATATATATATATAACAATCCCTGTTTTTTAATAAAAACAGGGATTGTTCATAAATTGTTGTTCTTTTGATATCGAAACTGGAGTGCAACCCGAACTTTACGCGGCCAGGATGTCTGACAGAGTTTTGACTGCAAACGTTAGGTTGTCTTTGCCAGTGGCTTAACCTTGCTCTGTAGTTTTTTTTATGGCCAAATTTGATGGAAGCCTTAGGATTTGAAAGACAGGGAGGGAAAATGTTAGATGTCAGGATTGTAGATTTAGCAAAATGCATAATTTGGAGATGTTATGTTGTAGATAGATGGTATTCTCTGTGACTTGTTTCGCTTTTTTTTGGCAACTAGCATAAATTATGTTTTTTGCTTTTTGATCACTGAAATTGCCTTGAATTCTACCCAAAAAAGCTGAAACATATTTTGGGTGGGGGGCACACTAGGTCATCTTTTATGTACAACTAAGATAATTGAAAAATGCAAAAACAAACGTGCTTTTGGAAAATTTAACTTAAATGAGCTTCACTATATAAATTTGTTATTTGCTTTATTTTTATGGCCAAATTTGATGGAAGCCTTATGATTTGAAAGACAAGGAGGTCAAATGTTGGATTTCAGGATTTTAGATTTAGCAAAATGCATAATTTGGAGATGTTATGTTGTAGATAGATGGTATTCTCTGTGACTTGTTCCGCTTTTTCTTTTTGGCAACTAGCATTGCCTGAATTGCCTTGAATTCTACCTTAAAAAAGCTCAAACACATGTGATAGTAAGAAGAGCTGATGAATATATATATATATATAATATATATATATATATATATATATATATATATATATATATATATATATATATTATATATATATATATATATATATATATATATATATATATATATATATATATATATATATATATATATATATATATATATATATATATATATATATATATATATATATATATATACATATACATATATATATATATATATATATATATATATATAACAATCCCTGTTTTTAGTAAAAACAGGGATTGTTTAAATTGTTTGTTCTTTTGATATCGAAACTACTTGAATCTTGAATCTACTTGAATCAAACTGCTCACTACACTATTGATATTGTCGCTAATTATTCCGATAAGTAAAATTTTTCCCATCAGTGTATTAGTTATAATTAGAAACTGTAGGATTTTCGATTAAATTTCTAAAAACCACGCTGACTGAAAGATTACAGGCAATAAGTTAGGAATCAAAAAAAACTGCTTAAGAGCAGTTCAGCTTGGCCTCCAAAAAGATATAAAGCCAAATCCTTGAGCAAGGCTATAGAAGGATACTTCATATTAACTTGACTCCATATTTATCGATTAAGGACAAGGAAGAAGACGGACCTGTCAAATTCCTTAAAACATGCATTATATTTAAAAGATTCGATTCGCCTGCCAATGCTCTGCTTTCCTATCGAACAAAAATGTAACAATTGATTCATTACAAATTTTACAAAAAATAACTATGTTTTCACTTAGTTATATGTGAAACATGTTTATATGTGTGAAACATAAGGTGTCACTTTCGGGCTCAAAATGGAAATTTGCAAGGGTTCTTAGTATATTTGGAAAAAATACGAAAAGACACATCGATAAAACCAACTTCTACCTAGCGAAGCAATCAATGCATTTTTAAACTGATTGGCCGTTCTACCCATTGTCTGTCCATCTGACAGAGTATTTTATGGAATGCTACTATTAATACTAACATCTCACTGCAGCACCAAGTCGTCTGAGTCCAACACAGCTACACTCGCTCCTCGTCCATCCCAATCTATTCAAAGCCTCCCTTTAAGACCCTCCAAAGAAATACCCACTTCCCCTAATTCTTTCTTTACGACATCCTCCCGCCCCATTCAGGGAGGATTTTCTTTTGTCTGGCCCTAGTGGTTGTTCAAAAAGGACGATCTTGGGCAAACTGTCATCCATCATCCGCAACCATCTCAACCTTTCTCTTATTTTGCCATGAAACCTATAACCTTAACAACACCTTTCTCTCATATTTGCAGAATACGCTGCCGTAATTGGATGTCTACCAGATGACTACTGTATGACAGTAATGATGTAATAATAGTAATAATAAATGGTAATAATAGTAATAATAATAATAATAATAGTAATAATGACAGAATGACTACGAAAAATAATGTCTGGGGGTGGGCGTTAACACCCCTGAACGTTCTAAGCACCGATCTTGCGAAATAAGAGATCCCTTGAGCAGCAATTCCAGGTGGTAGAAAGAAGTTCTCTTACTAGTACCGGTTCCAAGGACAAATTGCCGCTTGCCATTGATGGCTGGCAGGTGGTGGGTGCCTCTCCCCTCTCTTTTGAGGAACAAATGTTGCCTGCACCAGCCGGTCTGAAGCTGGAGGGTGGAGTCATCGGTATAGGGGAAAACAATCGTGACATCTTGACACTTCTAAGGAAGGTCCTTTCGTAAGGGAAGTAAGACATATTTAAGACCTATCTGAAAAATCGCGATCCCAAGGGTGTACAAATTACCCAGCGGTTATTGGTGCTATTCTATTTCGTTTCTTTTTGTAATGTTTAGGCAATTGATTGTTAGGCGAAGTGGGGGGAGGGGGGGGGAATGTCGTATTCTCTCGTTTTTTTCTCAACGACAATACCAAAAAAGGTAATTTTTCTATCATAATACCAAAGAAAGTAATTTTCTGAAAGCTATAGTGGTTATATGTCGCTCCAATAGTGGAGCTATAGTCGCTCCAATCGCCCTTCATCTGGCCCTAATCACCCCTATTTTTCCTCATTATTACATTGAAAAATTGTTATATGTGAACAATTTTTATGTGTTATATGTGAAAATAAAATGGCGTTCTCGTTCTTGTTTGGCATCTGACCTGTAAATATCTGTTTTGTTTTTACGCTGGATTAAATTTAGAATAAATTACAGTGATAGTTTTCGCAATGAGTGAATTAATTCACGGTTTTGTGAAAAGAAAAAGGACTTATATTACGGTAGCAATCAACAGATCGTCCTATTTTTTTGTGGCGTTCGAATTACTTTGGATTAGCTGATTAAGGACGCCAGAGTACGGTGGTGAATAACAAAGCAGGTTCCAAGCAAGAACTACGCATAACATTCCTCGAGCCATCTACTCATATTGAAGCGACAGAATAAGATTTAGTTTAGTGTTGATTTTGTCCTCGTCATGTGGACATTTATTGTTCCAACTGTATTGTATGTGTAAACTACTGTATATAAATTTATATAAGTATAATCACGACTCAATAATGTTTAGCTACTACAGTCTTGGCGCGTATACAAGCTCCGCCCATTTTCTCACCATCAAAAGTTCAGTGCATATCTCTCAATGAGTGAATGACTGTGAGAATTTGAATTGTTCGTGATTGCGAAAGCAGAAAAAAAAATATGGGTGAACTGGCGTTATAACTGGCGTTGAACTGGCTTTATTGCCCCCATTTAATGATTTAGGTATGAAAGGGATAAAAGTGAACTCAAGTTCTTTTCAACTATAGCATACTGTCTATTACCTATACTAGCTTCAACTTGTGATATTTAAAAAACTGAACAAGATTCAACATATTCTAAAGCTTTACTTTGCACTCCCTCCCAGAAAATGCCAACTCCCCTAAAGTAATTTTGCATAGCCTCCTCCCACTCCGTCATTTCAGACATTCTATTTTTTGTTTGACCACCCCATCTGTATTGCCAGAAACACAATATTTGGAAGCTTATCATCAGTGACACCATCTGTATTGCCAGAAACACAATATTTGGAAGCTTATCATCAGTGACACCAATTCCAAAAATATCTTCGTATCTGATTCTGGTAATGTTCTCATGTCTATTTCCTAGTGAACTAAATTCAATATTGACATTTCCTAAAGGTTGAGTCTTGACATATGACACTCAGGTCTTGACAATTGAAAGTCAAGTCTTGAAATTTGAAAATCAAGTCTTTTGGGGTTTAAGTGAATTTAGCGACAAATTAAGATTTAGTTTAGTGTTGATTTTGTCCTCGTCATGTGGACATTTATTGTTCCAACTGTATTGTATGTATAAGTATATGTATTGTATTACCGACAAATTAAGATTTAGTTTAGTGTTGATTTGTCCTCGTCATGTGGACATTTATTGTTCCAACTGTATTGTATGTATAAACTACTGTATATAAATTTATATAAGTATAATCACGTAGTATAATCACGTAATATAAATTTAATAAGTATAATTATTAAACTCAATCATGTTTAGCTACTACAGTCTTGGCGCGTATACAAGCTCCGCCCATTTTCTCACCATCAAAAGTTCAGTGCATACCTCTCAATGAGTGAATGACTGTGAGAATTTGAATTGTTCGTGATTACGAAAGAAAAAAAAAATGGGTGAACTGGCGTTATAACCCTTGGTTATATGTTAATGGTTATAACCCTTGAACCAAAAATTTGTTCAGGTTGCAAGCACAGATGAGAAGCTGGGAGGAATTTCAAATTTTAGTAATTAGGATGATCCGGCCGTTGCCTAATGTTGTAACGAAAAAAAAAATGAGCGGTTCAGGCTTTCAGGGATAGCGTTTCAAACCTCCATTTTTTAAGTTAAAGTTACTATTGACACTTAACTTAATTACACAGAAATGTTCAACAATCGGAATTGGAATATGGTTTTTAACGAAAACGCCCTTCCTTAGACCTTAGTTTCTCCTCTGCCAGCAGAAGCATCACTCCCACCTTAATTCACGATTTTCCACTGTATGTTTTTTTTAAATGATATTATCATTCTATATTTACACACTGTATTCTGATTTTCTGACAACTGATTTTATACTGACTTATACTGCTTTTCTGACAACTTCAATGAGTAGCTGAATTTTGTAAGTCTTTTAGTGAGACAAAGTGTTTAGTGGAGGCTGTTTTAACTTGTCTTTGAATTGCGGACCTTCTTGATTTCCTCAAACCCGTATCTATCCATTGCTGTCTGGAGTTGATATCCCAGAACTACTGTATATAAATTTATATAAGTATAATCACGACTCAATAATGTTTAGCTACTACAGTCTTGGCGCGCGTATACAAGCTCCGCCCATTTTCCCACCATCAAAAGTTCAGTGCATATCTTTCGTGGATGAATATTCCATGAAAACGGCCACAGGTGAATGGTTCCCTATAGTTCCCTATAGAACTACTGTATATAAATTTATGTAAGTATAATCACGACTCAATAATGTTTAGCTACTACAGTCTTGGCGCGTATACAAGCTTTTCTGGGAGGGAGTGCAAAGTAAAGCTTTAGAATATGTTGAATCTTGTTCAGTTTTTAAATATCACAAGTTGAAGCTAGTATAGGTTATAGACAGTATGCTATAGTTGAAAAGAACTTGAGTTCACTTTTATCCCTTTCATACCTAAATCATTAAATGGGTGCAATAAAGCCAGTTCAACGCCAGTTTAATGGAGCCAGTCCTAAAGGAGCCAGAAATATTATTCAATCAATAGTTACGCTACTATTGATTGACTAATAAGCTTAGCCAAAAAAGCTGATCTTCCTTTATACAGCCGTAAATCTTTCGACAAGAAGGAGCCAAATGTACAAAAAAAAATTGTCCCCCCCCCCCCCCCTCCCCCCCCCCCCTTAAAATTGAGACCCAAAAAAGGCGCAACAAAATTTTATGTTATGTATTAATCTATTAAAGAGATGTCAAAAAGTTTCATGTTTTATGTTACCCTCAAAAGGTCCCTAAAAACATCCCTAAAAAGGTAAGTTAACCCTAAATGGTTAAAGATACTTTGTTCGTGAATATTCGCCATGAAGATAAGGAGCTACACTTTAATTCTGAGTTTTCTCGAAGAAGTGTAAAAACGATCAAGTTCTCTTCTGAATTTTCTTAAAGAAGAGAAAAAGTTAGCTACATTCTGAATTTTAGCTACATGTTCTGGTGAGGTGTTTAGCATTGGTAAAACAGTTTATTTTGAACCATTGACTTAGCAAACTGAGATTCCAGACTCCAAATCATAGATAAGACTCGAATTCCGAGCAAGCCAACAAAACCAAACCCAGGTCTTTCAAATTCCTGAATTTTGGAATTACAGAGTTTTCTAAATTTCTGACATGAACTCGCACAGGAATGAATTGTCTGAGAGAAGCCAGAAAATATTATTTTCTGGTTATAACCTTTCCGGAACGGAAAGATTATTATCTTTCCGGAACGGTCGTCAAGGACAGTACAGAAAAAGGCTGTCCGTGTTTGTAGGGGCAGCTTAACTAACTTTTGCATTAATTTGGTCGTTTTTTTTCTCTGCTTTTAATCTCTTTTGTAAAGTTCTATTTTCTCAAGTTTACATTTGATATTTGTTTGACGTTTTTAGTATCTAATAATATTATTCTTGTTAAGTTGTATTCTTTTCACTGTTTTTATGCTTAGTGATTAACATTTTTTTCTGTGATTTTGGGTATTTTGATGTTTTTCCTGAATCTTATTTTGTTTCCTGAAAAAACTTCTGTTGTTTCCTTCTTTTGTTTCCTAACATTATAGGATATTTAAAAAAATGAATGTAATTTCATTCTTGAGGGGGCCATTGGCGTATTCAGAGGAGGGCGCCCCCCCCCTAAAGTAGTGCAATTTATTTAATTAACGCAAGTTTGCGTTAATTAAACTTGCTCTTAACACAAGTTTATCGGATCAACCTATTTTGCGCCCCCCCCCCCCCCCCCCCTAAAAAATTCTGGATCCGCCCCTGAGGGGGGCTGCAGCCCCTTTGACCCCCACCCTCCCCGTAGATGCGCGACTGTGTAGTAGACTGTATACTTATCCATTAGGGAGGTGGAGTGGAGGTGAAGCAAAGCAATGTGCTTTTAGGAAGCATATAAGTATGTATAGTAGTTTTCGCCTTTTTTGCGCCTTTTTGTTGCGCCTTTTTTGGGTCTCAATTTTAAGGGGGGGGGGGCAATTTTTTTTGTACATTTGGCTCCTCTATCTTTTTGGCTTCACATAGTTATGTGTGAAACATAAAATTATGTTTTTGCTTTTTGATCACTTGAATTGCCTTGAATTCTACCTTAAAAAAGCTCAAACACATGTGATAGTAAGAAGAGCTGATGAATATGATGAATATATATATATATATATATATATATATATATATATATATATATATATATATATATATATATATATATATATGTATATATATATATATATATATATATATATATATATTATATATATATATATATATATATATATATATATATATATATATATATATATATATATATATATATATATATATATATATATATATATATATATATATATATATATATATATATATATATATTTATATATAATTATATATATATATATATATATATATATATATATATATATATATATATATATATATATATATATATATATATATATATATATATATATATATATATATATATATATATATATATATATATATATATATATATATATATATATGTTTAGCTACTACAGTCTTGCAATGAATTGGAAGCCTTATTTCTTTTATGCATTAAAATACTGCTTTAAAATACTGCATTAATTTTTTTTATACTGCTTTTCTGACAACTTCAATGAGTAGCTGAATTTTGTAAGTCTATAGATAGTAAAAACACACTATCAAACACTCAAACACATGTGATAGTAAGAAGAGGTGGGGGGCACACTAGGTCATCTTTTATGTACAACTAAGATAATTGATAAATGCAAAACAAACGTGCTTTTGGAAAATTTAACTTAAATGAGCTTCACTATGAATTTGTTATTTGCTTTAGAGATAAATGTTTGATTATTTTGACCACCCCTGGCAAAGTTTTTTGATATTATTTGGAAAAATTCTTTTGATATTATACAACATTATTTAAAATAATATATACCATAACGAAAATGTGAGAAATTGTTACAAGTCAATATATGGTAATTTTTTATGTGAATAAACTGTGTTAATTGATGAAAGTAGAGAGTTAAGATAGTCCATGAAAAGCATATAGTAATATCTAATAGATGACCCCACTTTTAAGCAGATTTATTTCTAACCTTAAGAGTGTAATTTTGAATGGGTGTTGTGTTTCACAAATCATTCTTGGACAGTTAGAACAAAATGTAGTTTGGCTCTTTATTCAGTATCAGAGGAATAAAGAATTCGTAGAGGAGTCAGAAATTTGTGTCCAAATTTACATTTATAAACTAATTAACTACTGAAGAGTCATTAAAAATTATTTATTTATTATTGTGTAAAGGAAAAAATATTAATAGTGGGGTGATTAATTTTGAGAAAAATTACATTATTTTAGTTCTCTCTTTTGCAACGTTCTATGATAATGATGTCATGTGGAATCATGTGGAATGTGGAACATCTAGGATGCCTGGTCTGACAAGAATGTGTCGAAAAAACAGAAACGAATTTTTATTGTCAACGTGAGATGCGAAGCAAGATTAGTGTATTTGCTGAAGATAATGTTGCAAAACATGAAAATATTCATGCTGAAGAAAAAATCTTTCAAGTGTAACGTTTGTGAGAAACCATTCGGCCGAAAGTCCACCCTATCTTATCATCAGAAGACTCATACTGGAAAAAAACCTTTCAGATGTGATGTATGTAAGAAATGTCTTACTTCTAGTGCCAATTTAAAAATTATCATCAGAGAACTCATACTACAGAAAAACCATTCAAATGTGATGTCTGTAAGAAATGTTTTACTTCTAGTTCCTATTTAAATATACATCAAAGAACTCATTCTGGAGAAAAACCTTTCGAGTGTGACGTATGTAAGAAATGTTTTACTTCTAGTGCCAATTTAAATTATCATCAGAGAACTCATACTGGAGAAAAAACCGTTCAAATGCAATATATGTGAGAAAACATTCAGCCAAAATGCCCACCTGTCTATTCATCAAAGAACTCATACTGGAGAAAAACCTTTCGAGTGTGACGTATGTAAGAAATGTTTTACTTCTAATGCCAATCTAAATTATCATCAAAGAACTCATACTGGAGAAAAACCTTTCAAATGCAATATATGTGAGAAAAACATTCAGCCAAAAGGCCCACCTGTCTATTCATCAAAGAACTCATTCTGGAGAAAAACCGTTCAAATGTGATGTCTGTAAGAAATGTTTTACTTCTAGTTCCTATTTAAATATACATCAAAAGAACTCATTCTGGAGAAAAACCTTTCGAGTGTGACGTATGTAAGAAATGTTTTACTTCTAGTGCCAATTTAAATTATCATCAGAGAACTCATACTGGTGAAAAACCGTTCAAATGTGATGTCTGTAAGAAATGTTTTACTTCTAGTTCCTATTTAATATACATCAAAGAACTCATTCTGGAGAAAAACCTTTCGAGTGTGACGGATGTAAGAAATGTTTTTTACTTCTAGTTCCGATTTAAATAAACATCAAAGAACTCATACTGGAGAATAACCGTTCAAATGGGATGTCTGTAAGAAATGTTTTTTACTTCTAGTTCCTATTTAAATATACATCAAAGAACTCATTCTGGAGAAAAACCTTTCGAGTGTGACGTATGTAAGAAATGTTTTACTTCTAGTGCCAATTTAAATTATCATCAGAGAACTCATACTGGAGAAAAACCGTTCAAATGCAATATATGTGAGAAAACATTCAGCCAAAAGGCCCCCACCTGTCTATTCATCAAAGAAACTCATACTGGAGAAAAACCTTTCGAGTGTGACGTATGTAAGAAATGTTTTACTTCTAATGCCAATCTAAATTATCATCAAAGAACTCATACTGGAGAAAAACCTTTCAAATGCAATATATGTGAGAAAACATTCAGCCAAAAGGCCCACCTGTCTATTCATCAAAGAACTCATTCTGGAGAAAAAAACCGTTCAAATGTGATGTCTGTAAGAAATGTTTTACTTCTAGTTCCTATTTAAATATACATCAAAGAACTCATTCTGGAGAAAAAACCTTTCGAGTGTGACGTATGTAAGAAATGTTTTACTTCTAGTGCCAATTTAAAATTATCATCAGAGAACTCATACTGGAGAAAAACCGTTCAAATGTGATGTCTGTAAGAAATGTTTTACTTCTAGTTCCTATTTAAATATACATCAAAGAACTCATTCTGGAGAAAAACCTTTCGAGTGTGACGTATGTAAGAAATGTTTTACTTCTAGTGCCAATTTAAATTATCATCAGAGAACTCATACTGGAGAAAAACCGTTCAAATGTGATGTCTGTAAGAAATGTTTTACTTCTAGTTCCTATTTAAAATATACATCAAAGAACTCATTCTGGAGAAAAAACCTTTCGAGTGTGACGTATGTAAGAAATGTTTTACTTCTAGTGCCAATTTAAATTATCATCAGAGAACTCATACTGGAGAAAAACCGTTCAAATGTGATGTCTGTAAGAAATGTTTTACTTCTAGTTCCTATTTAAATATACATCAAAGAACTCATTCTGGAGAAAAAACCTTTCGAGTGTGACGTATGTAAGAAATGTTTTACTTCTAGTGCCAATTTAAATTATCATCAGAGAACTCATACTGGAGAAAAACCTTTCAAATGTGATGTCTGTAAGAAATGTTTTACTTCTAGTTCCTATTTAAATATACATCAAAGAACTCATTCTGGAGAAAAACCTTTCGAGTGTGACGTATGTAAGAAATGTTTTACTTCTAGTGCCAATTTAAATTATCATCAGAGAACTCATACTGGAGAAAAACCCTTCAAATGTGATGTATGTAAGAAATGTTTTACTTCTAGTTCCGATTTAAATAAACATCAAAGAACTCATACTGGAGAAAAACCGTTCAAATGTGATGTCTGTAAGAAATGTTTTACTTCTAGTTCCAATTTAAATTATCATCAGAGAACTCATACTGGAGAAAAATCTTTCGAGTGTGATGTCTGTAAGAAATGTTTTACTTCTAGTTCCAATTTAAATTATCATCAGAGAACTCATTCTGGAGAAAAACCTTTCGAGTGTGACGTATGTAAGAAATGTTTTACTTCTAGTGCCAATCTAAATTATCATCAAAGAACTCATCCTGGAGAAAAAGAACCTTTCAAATTTGTTAACAATCAATAGACAGTCCTTTAAAATCCGCTCTAGCTTATCATGATTAATCTCATTTTGGAGAAGAAGCTTTCGAATGTGACAAATATAAGGAACATTTACCCCAAGCTCCATTTAGAATGCATACGTGTTAAAAGCCGATCGACTATGATCTTTGTATGTGAGAATTCTTTTACTTCAAGCTGTATTTATCTTATAGTGAAAAAACTCAAGGGTTAGTTTTACAAGTCTATTCTATGTATTTTCAGTGTTGATTTTTTGTTTTGTTCTATTTGACTATTTGCAGTTTACTTTTGAAATTAACCAAAAGTATAAATTTCAATTTTATTGAAAATGAAAAAGAACGATATTCTATTTTCATTAATGCCGGTTAATCTGCTGAGAACGTGTTATTTAATATATTTACTTCAAGCCGTATATTATCTTATAGTAAAAAACTCAGGGTCAGTTGTATGAGTCTATTCTATGCATTTTCAGTGTTGATTTTGTTTTCGGACTATTTGACTACTTGCTGTTTACTGTGAAATTAACCAAAAGTATAAAGTTTGATCCTGTGTAAAAAAAATATATATTCTTTGTTCATTAATGCCGGTGAATCTGCTGAGAACGTGTTCTTTTTTTATATATTTGAATTAGTATATTTAATGTGTATTTGTTTCACTTTAGTTTAAACCACTTGAAACATAAAACTACGAGTCCTTGTGTCACTGAGATCTTACTACAAATGGGTCCAAGAACTGATCAAAATGTTTTAGTTGGTGTATAGACTCATTCAATATGGGCTTTTCCTTATATTATAGAGCATTTCGAAATATTTGAATGATTCTTAAAAACGAATGTTTTACTGAAACCAGAGCTTTCTTGAGTTTTTTAGAGATTTTAAATAGTGTTGAAAAAATGTATTGATTTCATGCCTGGTAAAAGACTTTTGAGGGTTTTCCAGTTTCTTTTCCTATTTTGTAGGGCTTGTGGGGTCGGTCGAAAACAGGAATGGCCGCCCTGTGGCATGTTAGAGACAGGTTTGATGCGGCCAAGCCACTTTTAAACAAAAATGAATTCTTGTGGAAAAGGGGCATGTTTGAGAGCTGACGTCAGAAGACTTGTTTTGTTTCTTAAGCTAATACGAAGGTGATGACATGTCAATTCTAAATCAAAAAGGACTCTATCGAAATGTGGCACGTTTAGGCACTATGTCAAAAAACTGGTTTTTGTTCTATAAATTAATATGAAACCAATGGCAAAAGTCCATTTGCATTGAATAATTATGGGTCTGGGGAATTTAGTGATAGAGTAAATACTTTGAAATAAAGATGGCAGTGAGAGATAAAACCCTTTTTAAAAAAGGGATGTCTTTTAAACTTAGGATTTATAAATGCCTACTTCTATAGTTTAGAATTTACAAAAATAAAAAAGAAGACGTTTTATTTGCAAATATATTTGTTTCCTTTATGTATAAATTATATTTTTGGAGGAGATTGTATAAAACATTTAGTTAAAAATTTTTGATGGTTTTTTTTCAAATAGGAAATTTTGTTTTCCCTGGTTTCATATCAAGTGGGAGTCTTGTTTAAAAACGGATTTAAATGGCGGATTTAAATGGCCATATTCATTGGAAAGGGGTGATTCTAACCCTCTAAATAGCTCTCTCTGGAGCTATTGTTTTATCCTTATATCCTTTCACTCTATACCTTCAACTTTGCTTCTACTTAGCCTTTTGTGTCATTCCTATCTAGTATTCGTTGATATAGAAAAAAAAAAAATTACAAGAAACTTTGAATCAATAAATACTTTATTTTAAATAAGAGATTATTTTATAAAATATACGGTTGTTTCTTCTTCCACTGTCAAAATCCACAGACAATTTGATTGTCTGTTCTGTCGTTGTCGGGTAAACTTCGAAATGATAGATTTTCGTTTTTTTTTTTTTCTTCTTTCTTTTTTGTTTGGCACTGAGGACGACTTGGCGGAGGTCCTTGTCGAAATATTTGCTTGTTTCTTCGTCATCATGGTTTGCCACTGGCTGACAAAATCCTTGTGTTCTCACCTGTTTTGATTTTATTTTTCATTTTATTATTTTCTTTCCTCTCTGAGTTTCATGTCATGTTGGCCAGTGTGGTCTTAGAATGTATTTAAATATCAAGTATTTTGTGTTAGTGGTCTGCAAGGAAAGATTGACTCGGTCCAACAGCAATCGAAACAAAAAATGAAATTCATTCCTCAAGATACACGGGCCTGATGAAATTTACCTGATTTTTGACAAAGGAGGAAACAGCATTGAGAATGTAAAGCACGTTAATATTCAGCATATTAGAGAGCCCAAGTGTAGAAGTTTCTAACTTCTATTTTCCATCTAAAATCTTGGATTTTTTACTAGAAGTGATACGGGTTTATATGTTTCGTTCCCCAGACCCAGTTTTTAGCGAACCAAACCTCGAAGGTTAGGAGAGGGCTTGTTTGATCGCGAATCACAAATATTAGTGACCTTCGAGAATAACAAAAGATTGGAGGGTAGCTACCACCTGTTTCACGCCTCTTTTTACCCATATAATAACAGATCAAAATTTGGCATTATTAATTTGATTTAAACAGTAAAAAGGTCCAATAATTTATTTTTGGGGGAGGAAATGATCCCTTATAGTTCCAGAAGAATGAACTACAAGTTACGGAGTTTGCCCACCGTACACATATAGTATTTCTTATCGCAGAATATAAAAATTTTATTATGGGAAGTGGCATTTTTTTGTGGGAAGGGGGTCCTTGAGCGGTATGAAGACCTTCCGGGGGAATAATTTTTCATGGTAAGATTCAGGGAAATTTCTGTGGCAAATTTTACACAGAAAGCGGGAAAGGATTTCTTGTCAAAATTTGAAAAACAATCAGAAATTCTATTTATAAAACCAAGTTTTAAGCTTAAGAGAAACAAGAGCTATTTTAAATATGAGTGGAGCTGCTCCTTTCTCAACCCTTGCTCTTTAAGCTAGTTAGTTTTCGTTATCGTTCTATGACTCGTTCCCTTAGGAATGAGTCATAGAACACAAGGGCCGTTGATTTTGAAGTATTTTTAAATGACTTGCTTCTTAGAGTAAAGAGCGAGGGTTGAGGATGAGGCTGTAACGGAGTAACATATGTTCATTTTAAGTTTCAACCTTGCTCTTTACTTTCAGTTGAAAAAGTTGTCTTTTTTTATTTTTTATTTAATAAAACCAACCGGTTACTGACGCCAAATTATAACGTGAAGTGCTGTTGAGTTCAAAATTTGAAGGTATAGTACCTGAGCCGTCAATGGGGCCACATGATTAAATTTCCTATTTGAGATGCTTCAGATGAATAGCAATCGTAGGTGGGGGGGGGGGTGAGCCATTTTAAATATGAGTGGAGCTGCTCCTTTCTCAACCCTTGCTCTTTAAGCTAGTTAGTTTTCGTTATCGTTCTATGACTCGTTCCTTTAGGAATGAGTCATAGAACACAAGGGCCGTTGATTTTGAAGTATTTTTAAATGACTTGCTGTCCTTGTGTTTTAAAAGCTGCAGTGTGGCAGGAATTGTGAAAAAACGTTATACTTGAAGGCTAAAACGGATAATTAAAAAAAGTTCAATTTTTGTTATAACCTTAAGTAAGACTTTGTTCTCAAATTATTAGTAAACATTGGTATATTTAGGGAGGAGAAATATCTGTTATTTTATGACAACCTTTGAATAAAGTATCAATAACGATATTAAATTATATAATAGGGGAAAAACTGG